>JACGAQ010001293.1:0-64214 GCA_014119065.1 Orius insidiosus | reverse complement strand
TAGTTGTCGGAATCTAAATGAACGCTTTTGTTTATTGGGGGGGCTTCCCGTTACAAGAGTTTTTCCGAGAACCGTTTGGGATGCTGACACACTTGTCGAGCCGACTTTGCATTCGATGTTTTTTCTTCTCGATCGAATTAATAACGTCAACAACACCACTAACTACTCTTACTTCACCAAAATTTTCCGCGGGTTAAACATCTCAAATTCAGAGGAAATCATTTTTAAGAGGGAAAGGCGTTCAATTTTACGACCTTCCTGTTGCTAGGGCATCCCGGAATCGTAACCTTGATATCTCAACTCCCTAATTTATAGTGAAGATCAAGTCAGTTCGCTGCAGGAAATTCGGTGTTGCCGAATTATTAAAATACATACAGAAAAAAGGAAGAAAAAAAAGGAAAATGGAGGCCCCCTCGAAATTCTGATCTTTTCTTATCTGTCAAATTAAATACAAAAAAGGAAACCCTCCCTTTATAATAGGGATTGAATAAACGAAGGTTTTTACCTACAAGGTATGGTGCTTTCCTGAAATAAACCGGGTGTCCTATCTCAATCTGTTCAGGAGTTATGATTTTTTTTCTGTACAGGGTGGCCAGAAACGTTTTTTTTAGGAGGACTCCTGCTAGCTAATACACCTTGAATAATTTAAAAATAATTCTCAAGGATGCTTTTTTTATCTAAATGGATAAACCACGGTTTTACCCAAACAAACGGCGCGGCGGTATCTCGATTTTTGGGTAAGAGGGTTTTGCCTGAAATCGATTGTGATAAATCTAAAAATGTCGATATTTTTAAAAAAATTGCGTTTTCCGTACGTTCAATGCTGTAATTGAGAATAATCCTATCGGGTCCGTTCTGGGCTCATTTTGAAGGCAAAGAGATGCGCAACAAAATTTGATAACAGTGTAAATGCGCTATCTGTGATAGTTTTGTCGAAAATCAATTTCGACATGATTTTAATTTCTCAAAATTAAATAAAAGTTCATTTTTCTAATCAGCAAAACGAGAGAAAAAGCCCAAAAAGGGGTTTTGTAGACCAAAAGACTGCAAAAAACAAAATTTAAGACATCAAACAAATTAAGACAGACAGATCTCCGTTATTTTTACGAATTTCGAAAAAATGCTTCGACATTTTTATGATATCAGCAAAAAGGAAGATCCTTTTTGGTGAAAATTTTGGAAAACTCGACGGACGGACGGCCGCACCACAGACAAACTCAAGATCAGCGAAGATCTCTGATAAGTTCGGGGTAAAAGCCAAAATGGGGATTTGTAGACCAAAAAACTGCAAAAAACTTAAAAAATAAAATAAAATTATGTGCTATAGCTGATGGGACTTCCACGGGATGGGACTGGGGGACTTCCACGTAGTATGTAATAGTTTCATCCCAAAATTTCTTTTTTTTTTTTTTCATTTTTCAAGGTAGAAAAATGAAATTCTCCGCCCGTCCAGGTCACACGGAACGGGCGAGAAAACCGAAAATTTCTTCTGCTATATTGTTTGAAAAATAAAAAGAGTAAATTTTATCAAATAAAAGGAGAATTTGTTGAAAATTTCGTAAATATCGGGCCCTAGCGCATTAAACAAAATTTAAGACAGACAGATCTCCGTCATTTTTACGAATTTCGAAAATGTTTCGACATTTTAAGATATCTACAAAAAGAAAGATGCTGTGAAATTTTGGGAAAACGACGGACGGACAACCTCATGATCAGCAAAGATCACTGATAAGTAAGAGGTAAAAAGCCCAAAATGGGGTTTTGTAGACCAAAAACTGCAAAAGACTGCAATAACTTAAAAAAAAAAAAATTATGTGCTTGTAGCTGTGGGACTTCCACATAGTATGTAACAGTTTTCATCCCAAATGTCGAAAAAAAAATTTTTCAGTATCTGGGTAGAAAAATGTAAGTCTTCCCCCGTCCAGGTCACACGGAAAAGGGCGAGAAAACCGAAAATTCTCCCTACTATATTTTAGGAAAAAAAAAATTTTTTTTTTTTCAGTAAACTTTATCTAATAAAGGAGCATTTTGTTGAAAATTTGGTGAATATCGGGCCGTAGCGTCTTAAACAAAATTTAAGACGGGACAGATCTCCGCCATTTTAACGAATTTCGAAAAAATGCTTTCCGTGAAAATTTTGGGGAAAACTCGTCGGACGGACGGCCGGCCGGCACCACAGCCAACCTATGATCAGCATAGATGATAAGTGCGGGGTCTACAAGACCCCATTCTTTCCCCTTTTTTTTTTTTTTTGAGGGAGTTAAAATTGACCGTTGTTTTAATGTCTCATATAAGTTATAATGTGAGAGGTCTAAAATCTGTTATAAGGTGTCAGAAGCCTTTAGGTAGCCATCTAAAAGGATTTAAAACTGATTGCGTAACGAGAGGAATAATTTAATTGATTAACATAGAATGATTCGTTTTCTTAGTTGTATTACCAAATTTTATGGATGATGGACCGTTGGAAAATGAAATTTTCGATTCAGATGACGGAGGAGAAAGGGCGAACGGTAGGGAGAGTATGGTAAAGAGGTGAATTGCAAATTGAAAGCATAACAGGGGCATCCGTTAGGCCTCATCTTCTCTTATCAAAAAGGGGGCCAGAAGTTCAGGCTCATTTAATTTTATTATCGACCCGTATGAATGTAGAATCGCCGGGAGGAGAGCTGTCACTTTTAGCTTAAACCCTATTTTCTCTCGACAACTCTCTTTGACCCCTTCACGGCTGAAATGCCGTTAGGAATAATGCCATTATTCAATATTTTACCTTCAACCCAATTTCGTCATACAGTCGTGGAGATCCATTAACATCTCGCCCATTTATCAACCATTCGAGGGCCTCAATTGAAATTATCGAATTATGACGAGGAAATGAGAAAAAATAAACTTCACGGAATGCGTAAACAAAAGTGTCTGGCTCCCGAATAATTTACTCACTTCACAACGTACTAGAAATTAACATTTGATGACTGTCGCTATAAACCGATACATAAATTTATAACACTATTTTCAAACTTCTATTTTTTTTAGGGAAAAAGGTCAATATGCCTAGGAGTGAAATTCCTTCCTCAAGGTGTCCCGAGCTGCCAGTCCTTGATACAAAATTATGTTCTGGTGTTTCAAGAGCTTAAAATGAAGAATAAAGAGCTCAAAAATCAAGAAAAGGATGAGTCTCTCGGTCAAAAAACCAGAAAAACTTAAAAGAAACCTCTTAAAAAGAGTCCCCTCAAACAATACGGAGGAAAAAAACGCCCAAAATTCCTTGAAATTCCGGAGGAGAAGGAGTTTCATGAAAAAAAACGTTTTTTTTAATTTTTTTTTTAAATTTTAAACCTGAAGACCCCCAAAATTCTGTTTTCCAGACGAAAACACTAAAAAAACCACAAGGGAGTTTTTCTGCCAAAAAAACCAAAGCGAAAAAAAAACTCTCTCAAAATAGTCTTCCCTAGGAATTCCGAGAAAAACGCTTGAATCTCCAAGCTCCATTCTGGACGAAAAACTGAGAAATGCTTAAAAGTCTAACACAAAGGGGATTTTTTAAACCGAAAATCGAGGAAATTACCCAAAAATCCGCAAAATACGGGAATTTCATGGACGAAAAACTGAAATGCTTAAAAATCTACCACAAAGGGAATTTTTTACAAAAAATGGAAAAAAAAAACGAAAAAACAAACGGAAAAAAAAACCCGCAAATAACGGGATTTTCAGGACAAAACTGAAATGCTTAAAAGTCTACCACAAAGGGGTTTTTTGGACGAAAAATGGAAAAAAATGCCGAAAAACCCGCAAAATAGCGGGATTTTCTGGACGAAAAACTGAAATGTTATAATCTACCACAAAAGGGATTTTTTAAACAAAAATCGGAAAACGCCTAAAAATCCGCATAAGAGTCTGATTTTGGACAAAAAACTGTGAATGCTTAAAATCTACCACAAAGAGGATTTTTGGATCAAAAATCGGAAAAAAAAAACCCAAAAATCCGCAAAATAGCGGATTTTGGACGAAAAACTGAGAAATGTTTAAAATCTACAAAAGGGATTTTTTTAACAAAAATTCGGGGAAACGCCTAAAAATCCGCAAAAGAGAGGGATTTCGTGGACGAAAAACTGAGAAATTGAGCTTAAAAATCTACCACAAAGGGTTTTTTTTTGGACAAAAATCGGAAAAACGCACAAAATCCGCAAAATAGGGGATTTCCTAGACGAAAAACTGAGAAATGCTTAAAAATCTACCAAAAGGGAATTTTTTGGACAAAAATCGGGAAAAACGCCGAAAAAAACCCGCAAAATAGCGGGGTTTTCTGGACAAAAAACTGGAAAATGCTAAAATCTACCATAAAAGGGATTTTTTTAACAAAAAATCGGAGGAAACGCCTGAAAATCCGCATAAGAGAGGGATTTCGTGGACGAAAAACTGAGAAATGCCTCACGACTCTAACACAAAGGGGATTTTTTATTACAAAAAATTGTGGAAAACGCTAACAACAAACTCTCAGTAACAGCTTTATCAAAGAAAATCTTGGAAATCGCCCAGAAAAAGGTTTTTTTTTTACGAAAAACCCGAGCCAAAAAAATTGCTCCCTAAACCAAAAAAGAAGAAACCTCCTAAAAGTTTAAAAAAAAATGTTATTTTGGACAAAAAATCTCGGAAATCCTCTAAAAATGGGGCTCATTGACGAAAAAACCACAAAACCCATGAAAAAGTTTCTTTCCATAAAAAGAACAACGTGAAAAAAATTCTACGATTAATGGCCACAATGGAATGAGCTATTAGTCTAACTAAAAAGTAAAAAAGTTACAGCTTATCTAAATTCTGAAAAAAACAAATTCCTCGCGCCCATGATGTAAATAAACAAAAATAGAGTATAAACAATACTCCATTATTGATTTAGCACGGTTTCAGATAATGATGAAGTAGCGATATGTTATTGTTTTTAATAACGGTTTACGAGTTTTTTTTTTCTTAATTTATGGCACGTGTATGCCATTTTCAGGTAGAAAGGATTGCTCTATTTATCCGACGGCATGTTCAAGGCATGTTCTTCCGGACCTTCCACTCTTGTTTTCATTTTTCAGGCACCCTAAAACGTCAGTGAAAGTTATAGAAGGGCTCATTGTAATATTCCGATGGTACCTGAAAAAAAAAAGTCTGGCACAATATATCAGGGATGAATGAAGGCTCCGAACGTTATGTCAACGGTAAAAATGCATGCGTTCTCAGAAAAAAAAAAGCCTTTCGACCCATTTTTCAACAATCAATTTTTCCATTTAAAATCAATGATAACAAATAAAAATTAGCCTAAATAGAAGCCGAATCAGCAGGTTCCTGGCAAGTGAAAAAATTTTTTTTTATCGTTTTTAAGTGGAAAGTAGCTCAAACGCAAGTTTAAAATAAGGTTTGAATAAAATGAATGTTTATTTTCGTTTTGAGCAAAGTAGAACGCCTTAATAAATTCCATTTGATTCTTTTATGTCTTATGGGGGCCTCACCTATTTTAAAAAATTTCAAATTTTGGTCCTTTTTTTAGAAAACAGGACTTTTTTCCCATTACTTCCGTTCATTTTTCAAAATACTTTTAAAAGTGCTCTAAAAGTCAATTTTTAATTGTTTAAAATTTTAATGAAATTTATTACCTTGAAAGTAGGACAGGAATGAAGGTTTTGCGTCATGTTTTCGATCAGGGGATCCCAACGGTGCGCGTACGTCAGACTTTTAAATCGTCTACTTTTATTTGTTGACTTCCATATAAAATTGTGTTGTCAAAGTGGGCCAGAGGGGGCGTTCGGTAAGGGCTAGAACGTTCATACGAGGTTCCCAAACGAATGAATCTTACATGAGGCGATCGAGGGTTACAACAGTATTGGTCTACTTTTAGTACCTACGATACGTAAAAATTTTTTTGTAAACAAACATTAGTCTGTAGTAGAAAAGATTCCTGGGTGGCCCTTTTAAATTTTTTTTGAAGTCAGAAGTCGGAGAAAATTCGATGTTTCTCGCTATAAAATAAAGTTTTGCCAAAACAGGAAGAGGCTCAAGGAAATCGCCATAAAAGTGGCTAAGAAAGGGGGTTTCTTAGATCAAAAAAAAGAGAAAAACGTCTAAAATTTTTTTTTTCCTGAAATAATCCAGGAAACAGAGTGTATACGTGTCGACATAATGCGGTTCGCCATAATGCATTTGACCATAAAGTCAGCGAGTTACCGTTACCATAAAAAATGTGCAACTCAACACAAAGAAACAGCTAAAAATCATTTTTTCCAGGGAGAACACCGTTCAACATAACTCATTTCATCCTAAAGCAGTTCAACATGAAAAATCTGTAGATCACCATAATCCAATCGAACATATTGTTCTCATAAGTTCTAAAATTTTGTGCAAAACATTTTCAACATAAAGCGTTTCGCCATAAACGACTTTTTCAATAAATGCAAGTCTATAAAAAAAGTGCAAGTCACCATAACGCTTCTCACCATAAAAGACTTTCTTTTAGCTAGTTGTGTCGCTATAAAACTGTTTCAGTCGTTTGGGCATAATACATCTCACCATAACTAGGACATCCAAAGAGCAAGTTTTCGCCGTTTTATGGTGAGAAGCGTTATGGTGAGTTGAACTTTTTTTATGTCGACTTGCATTTATTGAAAAAGTCGTTTTGGCGAAACGCTTTACCTATGTTGATTATTCTCAAAATTTTTTGAACTTTTGAGAGCTTTATGTTCAATTGCATTATGCCGAAACGCATTATGGTGAACTATAGATTTTTTATGTTCAACTGCTTTAGGTTGAAATGCGTTATGTTCAACGGTGTCCTCCCCAGGAAAACATTGTCAATTGGGGGCTCCTCGGACGAACAGCGGAGGAAGATGCCAAAAAACTTGACCGAAAAATGACCATAAAATTTGTCAAAAGGGCTTTTTCCCTACAACATCCCGGAAGTACCCTAAAATCATGAAATATGGGGTTTTTCTACTAACATTTATTGTGAAAAACGCCTAAAAATTCAGTAAAACGGGAAATTTTCGGACGAAAAACCTAAGAAAATGACAATAAAATTGATCAAAAGGGTTTTTTTTCCCCCAAAATATATCGAAAATGCCCAAAATATGAAAATCTAGGGTTTTTTGGACAAACATCTCAGGAAAATGCCAGAAAATTCAGTAAAAAGGGTGATTCTCGGATGAAAAACCGGGAAAAGAAATTAGAGTAAATTATTCCCATAGGGTTTTTTAAACTAAAATCCGGGAATATCCAAAAAATACATCAATCGAGGGTTTTTTTCCGAATACAAACCAGGAAAACGCTTGAAAATACATTTAAACGGGGATTTCTCAGGCGAAAAACCGAGAAAAATGACCATAAAATTTGTCAAAAGGGTTTTTCTCCAAAAATATCTCGGAAATGCCCGAAAGTTATGAAAATCTAGGGTTTTTGAACAAGCAATTGTGGAAATGCCTGAAAATTCATTAAAATGGGGAATATTCAGACGATAGACCGAAAAAAATGACCCAGAATTCTGTCAAATAAGTTCTCACGTACAAAACATCCACATAATTTTCGGGCATTTTCGGGATATTGTTGGGAAAAAAACCCCTTTGACAAATTTTATGGTCATTTTTCTCGGTTTTCGTCTGATAATTCCTAATTTTCAATTGCCTCAAGGCAATTTTTTAGTTTTTCATCCCTAATATCAAGGTAGAAAAAATGTATTCTCGCGCAGACAGGCCCAGAAATCAGAAACACCAGTCTAGCCAACCAGGAAAAATTTGCGCGTAAAAAAGGATCGAAGTTCATTTTTTAAAATTGTCTAGCATTTCATGGGAAAATAAATTGAACCCAATTTTTTTTCTCTCTATTGCCAAAACCTCCCTCCACCACGTCCGAAAATATGACTCATTTTATATCATTTCCTTCTTCATTGCTGATTTGGCTTCACGTTCTGCACGATCATTTCCTAAGACTAAATAAAATTAAAAGACAAAAATGTGATTTTATTTCAACTTGAAAAAGTGAAAGGAAACCTTTAAAAAAAAATGAAAACTTGTCCACGATTTAAAATGTAAGTTTTTATTTTTAAATTAAAAGAAAAAAGGTCTAGACGCTTTTCCGGGATAAGTTAAACCGTTCTTTTGTACCGATGGGGAAAACCCGCCTTTCACCTCGGGATAAAAGAGGAGATTACGTTAAAACCACCCAATTTGTACGGGATTTTTTCGACTTCAATTATTAAGGTTTAACCTCAATCTTAAGTTGCCAAAATTCCTAGAATAAGGGAGGCATGTCGGCCGACAGGTCAAAGCAAAGTCGGATTTCTGCACTTTCTATAATTTATAAAATTATATCAGATTCTAAACAGTTTTATCTTATTTGAATTTATTTATGAGCTTATAGTCCTATCTGATTGGTTCCATGGCCTAACCACTCGTTGAAATCACTATGCGCATTGAAATATCGATTGTTTTTTTAAAAATGCGCAAAAAAACTACCTTCTTACGCTGGGGGGTTGCAAGAAGGGTGGCCATCCTGACCCGTTTTCTCGGAAAATCATGTTTTTATGTAAAAGAAAATTGGGCAAAATTGATGATTTGAAGTAAAAAAGGAAATCATCGGCTTTTGATTGTAAAAATAAGCTTTAAACAGTTGGGGAAGTTTGTTCGGTTTTTTGAAAAAATTTACCTTTTTTCTAGGTTTCTCGATTTTTCATTTTTAAAAAACACTTCGTACAGGATTTTCCTTTTCTCCAGGAACACCCTGTAATGAGCGTATTTTGGGAATTTATTTTTTATGGCCAAAAAACACCCTTTTTACATGATTTTGTGAATATTCAGTGCACCCTCCCCAAAGAAACCCCAGTTTCGGGCATTTTCCCCGGGTTTTCCCCAAGAAAACCCATTTTTTGGCATTTTCCTCGAATTTTCAACCACAAAAACCCGTACTTTTTCCTGATTTTTTTTTGCCAGATTTTCTTGCGTTTTCCTGGAATTTCTTAAAAAAAACCTTTTTAAGGATTTTGGGAGTTTTTCTCGGTTTTTCGTCTCAGAAATCCAAATTTTTTCTGTTAAAAAAATACGAGAAGATTGAAGATCCTCTTCCAAAACCGTAGGTTGAGGGTATTACAATAATTTCTTTTCAAGAATTTTTTTAAGCATGGTCTTTGGCGAAAATTCGAAGAAAAAGGGCCAAAATGTTAAATTATGCAAAAGGGACTCTATGGAAATTTTGAGGAAAAAGGGCCAAAATCTTGAAATTTTGAAGAAAAGGGCCAAAATCTGAAATTTGAAGAAAAGGGCCAAAATCTTTCAATTTTGTAAAAAGGGACTCTCAGGAAATTTCGAAAAAAAGGGCCAAAATCTCTAAATTATGTAAAAGGGACTCACAGGAAATTTCGAAAAAAAGGGCCAAAATCTCTAAATTATGCAAAAAACCCCTTATCACAACAAAATCAGAAAAAACATTAGATTTAAAATTTATTACTTCTACACTTTTTTTATTGAATTTCGCTAAATTGAACCTTCATTTTGTCCTCTTTATTACGAATTTTACACATAATAATGTATATTTTGTTTACTTTTTACGAGAAAAATATTTTCCCAAATGAAAAATACGGAAAAGGTATTTCTTCCTCTTCTTTTCGCGCAGTCGGCTACAGTCCGCCCGTGCCCTGATAACCTGAGACTCCTCCGATAATTTCATCCCATGAACAAATTTTCAAAAAAAGCGATCAGTGAAAAAATCGTCTTCAACCAGAGAAGTGCCTTCGGATTTTTTAACTGACGTCGCATATGTTGGCGATATTTACGTAAGCTCTTATTTCTCTCTCTTTTTTTTTAACGCTTACATAAACGAGGAGTTTTATTTTTGTTATTCCGCTCATTTCCACATTTTCATGAAGTTTTATAAACATTCGATTCTGATTTTCTCGAGCCCGAAAAAATGCGGAGCTTTCAAAACCTATTGACCCAGAAAATGACGAAAATATTTTTAAAATCGATATTTAACATTTTTATTCAGCATTAAAAAAATCTGTTGGATTTTATAATTTTTGATGACTGATAGTACGGATGTGCTAAAAAGGCAAATGTCGGAAATGGAAGCCCGTTTCCGGGATGCTGAACTTTTCAAAAAATTATTTCAATATTTTAAAATTGTAGATTTTTTTTGTCCTAAAAGCTAAAGATTCTGTGCCTTTCTATCCCCCTTTTCGCAAGACTTTTCCGCCTATTTCGCCGGGAACCCTCGGCTAAGATTTTTCAGAAAGGAAAGCCTCTTTCATCCAGAATTTATAATTTTCTTAACTTTTTGCACTAAAAAAACTTTCTCGAACGTGGAGAAAATCGCCGAAAAATTTAGTAAAAACGTGTTTAGACAAAAACCAAGAAAATTACATTAAATGTATTTTTTCTTACTAAAATACCGGAAAATCTGAAAATCGGGGGATTTTCGGAAAAACAACGGGAGCAAAACGCCAGATTTCAAGCCTTTTTCTCCACAATTTTGCTAAAATTTTTGGCGTTTTTTGCCGTAAAAATCTCGGGTTTTCTAGCTTTTCGATTTTTTCGCAAAGGAAACGTTTTTTTCAACAGAATTCAGCACTTTTTCTTTGATTTTTTGCCGAAAACGCCAGATTTCAAGCCATTTTCTAAACACTTTTGCTAAAACTTTTGGCGTTTTTTGCCGTAAAAAACCTCGGGTTTTTAGCTTTTTGATTTTTCTGAAAGGAAACCATCTTTTCAACAAAATTCAGCACTTTTTCTTTGATTTTTTGCCGAAAACGCCAGACTTCAAGCCATTTCTAAACACTTTGCTAAAAATTTTGGCGTTTTTTGCCGTAAAAACCTCGGGTTTTTAGCTTTTTGATTTTTCTGAAAGGAACCATCTTTTCAAAAAATTCAGCACTTTTTCTTTGATTTTTGCCGAAAACGCCAGATTCAAGCCATTTTCTAACACTTTTGCGAAAACTTTTGGCGTTTTTGCCGTAAAAACCTCGGGTTTTCTAGCTTTTTGATTTTTCTGAAAGGAAGCCTCTTTTCAACAAAATTCAGCACTTTTTCTTTGATTTTTGCCGAAAACGCCACATCAAGCCATTTTCTAAACACTTTGCTAAAAATTTTGGCGTTTTGCCGTAAAAACTCGGTTTTCTAGCTTTTTTTTTTCGGAAAGGAAACCCTCTTTTCAACAAGATTCAGCACTTTTTTTGATTTTTTTGCCAAAAACGCCAGATTTCAAGCCTTTTTCCCACACTTTTGCTAAACTTTTTGCCGTAAAAACCTCGGGTTTCTAGCTTTTTGATTTTTCGGAAAGGAAACCCTCTTTTTAACAAAATTAAGCACTTTTTCTTTGATTTTTTGCCAAAAACGCCAGATTTGAAGCCTTTTTTCCCACACTTTTGCTAAACTTTTGCCGTAAAAACCTCGAGTTTTCTAGCTTTTTGATTTTTCGGAAAGGAAACCCTCTTTTCAACAATTAAGCACTTTTTCTTTGATTTTTTGCCAAAAACGCCAGATTTCAAGCCTTTTTTCCCACATTTTGCTAAACTTTTTGCCGTAAAAACCTTAAGTTTTCTAGCTTTTTGATTTTTCGAAAAGGAAACCCTCTTTTCAACAGAATTCTGCCCTTTTATTTGATTTTTTGCCAAAAAACCGAGGGAAATGACCAAAAATTACATTAAAAGTTTTTTTTAAACTAAAAAACCGGAATCTAAATTTTGGGGGAAAAACGGAAGGAAAAAAAGCACTTTTTAAGACTTTTTTGCCGGAAACCCGGTTTTCTAACTTTTGGAAAGGAAAACCCATTTTTAACAGAATTTGTACTTTTTTCTTTGATTTTTTACCAAAAAATGTTTTTGACGGAAGTTAAGCTTTTTTAAGAGTGGCAGAAGCAAAATTAAAGATGGAACAATTATGTCAAGGCCAGAGTTTGCATAAAGGTCATAAATTTCAAATTTTAGGGAGGATAATTTAGGGTTTTTACGCCTTCCATTACCTACCCCCACCGAGGGAAAACCCCCCAAAAAAAGAAGTGGGGTGGGATTTTCTTTCTACCTGACCACCCCTAAATAAAAAGGCCTTGACTTACTTCAGCAGGCATCAGTCTAGATTCAGAACTAATTGTGAGCGAATAATAAGTGTCGTTTAAAAATTACGTTGCGAATCTCGACTTGCAGTCAATCTCGGATTGCTAACTCCGTCACGATTTTGTCTTACGTTGTATTTCGTCGAAGAGGTCCACCCCCTTTTACTTACTCGGCAAATACTTCAAAAATATTATTCTACTCATCTCTCTTTTTATTCTTATTGAACTAATCAGACTTAAATCATGGATACTTCAAGGTAAGAAATTTTTTTATTAATTAAAATTTTTATGTTCTCTCATAAAAAAAAATCCAACCAAAAATGTCAATTCTTGCCTTCTAAAAAATTTAGGAAAGCTAATTTTCTCAATTTTAAAAGCATGTTTAACCCTATTTTATTTTAAAATCGCCCTTAGGGCTTTATTTTGTCCCTATTTTATGATACCCTAATTTCTGTCATTTTAGACCCTTTTTCATTTTTTGAGCTCTTTAAAAAATTTAGGGAAGCTAATTTTTATCAATTTTAAAAGCATTTTAACCATTTTATTTAAAAATCACCCTTTAAGGGCTTTATTTTGTCCCTTTTCTTATGATACCCCTAATTTCTGTCATTTTAGACCCTTTTTCTTTTTAGCTTTTAAAAATTTAGGAAAGCCTAATTTTTCTCAATTTTAAAAGCATGTTAACCCTATTTTATTTTAAAATCGCCCTTTAGGGCTTTATTTGTCCCTTTTTATGATACCCTAATTTCTGTCATTTTAGACCCTTTTTCTTTAAAAAATTAGCTTTTAAATATTTAGAAAGCCTAATTTTTCTAATTTTAAAAGCATGTTTAACCCTTTTATTTTAAAATCGCCCTTAGGGCTTTATTTGTCCCTATTTTTATGTTTCCCCTAATTTCTGTCATTTTAGACCCTTTTTCTTTTTTAGCTTTTAAAAATTTAGAAAGCCTAATTTTTCTCAATTTTAAAAGCATGTTTAACCCTATTTTATTTTAAAATCGCCCTTTAGGGCTTTTTTGTCCCTATTTTATGATACCCTAATTTCTGTCATTTTAGACCCTTTTTCAATTTTTGAGCTCTTTAAAAAATTTAGGAAACTAATTTTTATCAATTTTAAAGCATGTTTAACCCTATTTTATTTTAAATCGCCCTTTAGGGCTTTATTTTGTCCCTATTTTTATGATACCCCTAATTTCTGTCATTTTAGACCCTTTTCTTTTAAAAAATTAGCTTTTAAAAATTTAGAAAGCCTAATTTTTTCAATTTTAAAAGCATGTTTAACCCTATTTTATTTTAAAATCGCCTTTAGGGCTTTATTTTGTCCCTTTTTTATTACCCTAATTTCTGTCATTTTAGACCCTTTTTCTTTTTTAGCTCTTTAAAAAATTTAGGAAAGCTAATTTTTCTCAATTTTAAAAGCATGTTTAACCCTATTTATTTTAAAATCGCCCTTTAGGGCTTTTTTGTCCCTATTTTATGATACCCCTAATTTCTGTCATTTTAGACCCTTTTTCATTTTTTGAGCTCTTAAAAAATTTAGGAAACTAATTTTATCAATTTTAAAAGCATGTTTAACCCTATTTTATTTAAAAATCACCCTTTAGGGCTTTATTTTGTCCCTATTTTTATGATACCCTAATTTCTGTCATTTTAGACCCTTTTTCTTTTAAAAAATTAGCTCTTTAAAAATTTAGGAAATCCTAATTTTTATCAATTTTAAAAGCATGTTTAACCCTATTTTATTTTAAAATCGCCCTTTAGGGCTTTTTTGTCCCTTTTTATGATACCCCAAATTTCTGTCATTTTAGACCTTTTCTTTTTTAGCTTTTAAAAAAAAGCCTAATTTTTTTTTAAAAGCATGTTTAACCCTATTTTATTTTAAAATCGCCCTTTAGGGCTTTTTTGTCCCTATTTTTATGACCCCAAATTCTGTCATTTTTAGGCCCTTTTTCATTTTTTGAGCTCTTTAAAAATTTAGGAAACTAATTTTATCTACTTTAATGCATTTATTTTAAAATCGCCCTTTAGGGCTTTATTTTGTCCCTATTTTTATGATACCCAAATTTCTGTCATTTTTAGACCCTTTGAAAATTTTTATGCACAAAATAATTTTTTTAAATTGTCAACAAATATTATGTAACTTTTGGTTTTTTTTGCGTTTTTGAAATTGGTTGGGAGCCATCGTAATGGCGGAGAAGGGAATTGGCGTTAGTGAAAGGACCAATGGGGTCGAAGAGATTTTGAGGTCTCCAATGAAATCGGTGTTGTCCCTTTAATTGTGGGCCGTGAAAATGTTGAAAGTTGAGTGGTGCAGTGAGGGGAAACAGCTGAAAGGGAAAAGGGGGTAGAGAGTATAGGAAATTTGTAAAAGAAATGAGCTTCGGAATAATCAATGAGGTTTTCTTGTCTGTATAAATAGGTGCGATGGCGACAGTCTAAGCCATAGGAAGTGGAGCCTTAGAGACGTCAACACCAGTCTTTTTGTGAAACATCTCGAGAAAGCAAAGATGGAAGGATTTTACCTTAGCTCTACTTCATATCTCCTGCTGGCCGCTCTTGCGCTTATCGTGCTCGGGTTGGCCGGGGATAAGTACATCCGCCGGCGAAAGAAAAGCGGCGCCCTCGGCGTCTCCGCCCCCGGTCCGAAACCATGGCCTGTTATCGGATCGCTTCATCTTCTTGGCGGCTACGAAATACCCTATCAGGCTTTCGACCACCTCTCCAAGAAATACGGACCCGTCTTCAGCATCAAACTCGGACAGGAGAAATGCCTCGTCATCTCCAATTTGGAACACACCAAAGAAGTTCTCTTCAGCAAAGGAGACCATTTTGACGGAAGGCCCAACTTCACGCGTTACCATCAGCTCTTTGGAGGAGACAAACAAAACTGTAAGTAACAAAACCAAGTTTCTTGTATAACATTTTTTTTATAGCTTTGGCTTTTTGCGATTGGTCGACACTCAGAAAACAAGACGCGACATGTTGAAAGATCACACTTTCCCCAAAGCGTTTACTGAAAGGTTTAAAATGCTGGACATCCTCATAAACGAAGAACTTCATGAAATATGCTCGATGATCAAAGAAGGAACGACTGCGATCAAACCGTTGATTTCCCAAGCATGCGCCAACGTATTCATGTCCTATTTCTGCAGCACCCGTTTCAACATGGACGATGAAGGTTTCAACGCGATGATACGCAACTTCGACGAATTTTCTACGAAGTGAATCAAGGATACGCGTCCGATTTCCTCCCATGGTTAGTCCCTTTTATCTCGGAAACTTGAGGAAATTGAAGAAACCAGTAAAAAAATCAAAGATTTTATGATCGAGAGGATCATTGAGAAAAGGCTTGAATCCTGGGTTGCCGGACAAGATGAAGAAGATTACGTCGATTGTTTATCGGGCACGTACAAAGTTCGAAATCCACCATGAATTTAGACACCGCGCTTTTCGCTCTGGAGGATATCGTCGGTGGACATTCGGCCGTCGCCAATTTTATCGTCAAAGTACTCGGTTTCATCTCGCAGGAGCCAGAGGTTCAAGAAAAGATACAGAAAGAGGCAGATAGCGTTCTCTGCGGACGTGACGTCACACTATCAGAAAGAAACCTCATGCCCTACACCGAAGCCGTCATTTTGGAATCTTTAAGACATATTGCATCACCGATCGTCCCTCACGTCGCCAATCAAAAAAGCACCATAGCAGGTAAATTTTTTAAATTATTTTTGAACAAAATTTAATTTTTTTAGGCTATGAGGTTGAAAAAGACACTTTGATCTTCTTGAACAACTACACGCTGAACATGAGTCCTGAATTATGGTCGGAACCGAGCAAGTTCAATCCTGAAAGATTCCTGACGTCCGAGAAAAAAGTCCTCAAACCCGAGCACTTTCTGCCCTTCGGCGGCGGCCGAAGATCCTGCATGGGATACAAAATGACACAATTGATTTCCTTCGTCGTCGTCGCGACTCTTCTCCAACGATTCCACATCGTCCCTGCCGATAGTCAAAAAGTCCCTCTTGGAAATCTCGCTCTTCCGTTCGAAACTTTACAATTTAAATTCCACCCGCGTTAAATATTTAAAAATCCAAAAAAACACTTTAGGATCCAGAATTCTCTAAACATAAAAATTACATAAATTATTCTTCCAGTCGACCTTTATTCTGGATCCCAAACTGTTTTAATCATTCAAATTGTGATAATCAGGTAAACTTACCTCAAAAGTTGACAAGAAAAATTATTTTTTCATAGTTTTTTAATTGAAAATTTTGTTACCCTGTACATAGATAAGTTTGAGACTGAATAGGTTTTTTGCACATCAAAAAGAAAATAATCAAAACCTATTTATATGTGATTAAATTCATATTTTGTGTTTTATTAGCTTCAATTTGTTTTGTGTTTTTTTTAATTATTTTTATTTTGGATTCGGACATGGCTAGTCATTTAAACATTTTATTTAGCGCTCTCAAAAAAATATTTAAAAATAAAAAATTCGTTTCGCTCTTTTGCCAAAGAAAATTAGGGACTTTTTATTTTTCACAAATTAGGACGAATTTGACTTTTTCAAATTGTTTTTATTGTAAATATAGTCGGACGATTATTTCGGATGATAAGACTTGAGTGTACATTGTAAATCTTATTGTTTGTTTTGAAATAAAAGGAAATTATAATGTGTCAAATATGAAATTTTTTTTTTATTTCTTTGAACCTAAGATCAATATTTCAATTGGGAATGGCATTTTTGGCCCTTAAAGTCTAAAAGAATCGGGTTTCTGGGCTTAAATCAAGGAAATATAAAGAGGTTAGGAAAAAGCCCTAAAATCCTGCGAATCAGGGTTCTTGTTCGGAGGAAAGAGGAACACCAAAAATCCCATTAAATTGGTGTTTTGACAAGAAGATAAGGAATAACCCTAAAATTTTGGTGAAATAGGTGTTTCTTGGTCAAAAACAAAAAAAACACCCAAAATCCTCTAAAAATTGGTGTTTCTTGATCAGAAAATCGAGGAGGAGTTCGGAAAACCAACCAAATTCCTAGTGAAATAGGTGTTTCTTGGTCAAAACAAGAAAAAAACATCCAAAATCCTTTCAAAATTGGTGTTTCTGGGTCAGAAAACAAGGAAAAACACCAAAATCCTTTCAAAATGGTGTTTCTAGATCAGAAAACAAGGAAAAACACCCAAAATCCTTTCAAAATTGGTGTTTTTGATCAGAAAATCGAGAGCTCCCAGAATTCCAGAAAAATTGCCATTTTACCAGAACGTCCTGGTAAATAGGCGATTTTTCACTAGAAGATAAGAAAAACCAACCAAATTCCTGGTGAAATAGGTGTTTCTTGGTCAAAAAACCAGAAAAAAACATTCAAAATTGGTGTTTCTTGGTCAAAAAACAAGGAAAAACACCCAAAATCCTTTCAAAATTGGTGTTTCTTGATCAGAAAATCGAGAGCTCCCAGAATTCCAGAAAAATTGCCTTTTTTCGACCAGAAATTCTGGTCTTTTTCGACTTCTTGCCTGGTGAAATAGAACACTTTTCATCAGAAAATAAAAGAGCAACCAATTTCCTGAAGAAATTGGTGTTTCTGGGACAGAAAACAAGGAAAAACACCCAAAATCCTTTCAAAATTGGTGTTTCTTGGTCAGAAAACAAGAAAAAAACATCAAAAATCCTTTCAAAATTGGTGTTTCTGGGTCAGAAAACAAGGAAAAACACCCAAAATCCTTTCAACATTGGTGTTTCTTGATCAGAAAACAAGGAAAAACACCCAAAATCCTTTCAAAATTGGTGTTTCTTGATCAGAAAACAAGGAAAAACACCCAAAATCCTTTCAACATTGGTGTTTCTTGATCAGAAAACAAGGAAAAACACCCAAAATCCTTTCAACATTGGTGTTTCTTGATCAGAAAACAGGGAAAATCACCCAAAATCCTTTCAAAATTCGTGTTTCTTGATCAGAAAATCGAAAACTCCCAGAATTCCAGAAAAATTGCCATTCTACCAGAACGTCCTGGTAAAATAGGCGTTTTTTCACCAGAAGATAAGAAAAAGCCACCAAATTCCAGGTGAAATAGGTGTTTCTTGGTCAAAAAACAAGGAAAAGCACCTAAATTCTTTCAAGATTGGTGTTTCTTGATCAGAAAATCGATAACTCCTAAAATTTCAGAAAAATTGCCATTCTTTGACCAGAACATCCAAGTGAAATAGGGGTTTTTTCATCAGAAGATTAGGAATAACCCCCTCAAATTTCGGTGAAATAGGTGTTTCTAAGTCAGAAAACAAGATAAAAAAACACTCAAAATCGACTTAAAATTGGTGTTTATTGATCAGAAAATCGAGGGGAACTTCCGAAATTCCAGTAAAAATGCCATTCTTTGACCAGTAAATTCAGGTAAAATAGGGGTTTTTTTCATCAGAAAATTAGAATAACCCCTAAAATTTCAGTAAAATAGGTGTTTCTTGGTCAGAAAAAAGGGGAAAAACACCCAAAATCTAGTCAAAATTGGTGTTTCTTGATCAGAAAATCGAGAACTCCCAAAATTCCAGAAAAATTGTCATTCTTCGACCAGAACATCCTGGTGAAATAAAGGACTTTTCATCAGAAAATAAGGAAGAGCAAACAAATTTCTGAAGAAATTGGTGTTTCTTGGTCAGAAAACAAGGGAAAACACCCAAAATCCTTTTAAAATTGGTGTTTCTTGGTCAGAAAGTCGAGAACTCCCAGAATTCCAGAAAAACTGCCATTCTTCAACCAGAACATCCTGGTGAAATAGGGGTTTTCTCATCAGTTGAAAATGAAAAGTCACCAAATTCCTGGTGAAATAGGTGTTCTTGGTCGGATAACAAGGAAAAACGCCCAAAATCCTTTGAAAATTGGTGTTTCTTGATCAGAAAATCGAGAACTCCTAAAATTTCAGAAAATTGCCACTCTTTCTTCCAGGTAAAATAGGGGCTTTTTCATCAGAAGATTAGGAATAACCCCTAAATTTTGGTGAAATAGGTGTTTCTTGGTCAGAAAACAAGAATAAACAACCAAAATCCTCATAAAATTGGTGTTTATTGAACAGAAAATCGAGGAGAACTCCCGAAATTCTAGTAAAATTGCCATTCTTTGACCAGAAAATCCAGGTGAAAAAAGGGGTTTCTTCATCAGAAGATTAGGAATAAACCCTAAAATATCAGTAAAATAGGTGTTTCTTGGTCAGAAAACAAGGAAAACACCCAAATTCCATCCCAAAGTTGGTGTTTCTTGATCAGAAAATCGAAACTTCCGAAATTCCAATAAAATCCCATTCTTCGACCAAAAATCCCGGTGAAATAGGCGTTTTTTCATCAGAAGATAAGGAAAAGCAACCGAATTTCTGGTTAAATAGGTGTTTATTTTAACCAGATCGGTAAAAACGCCAAAAAAAAATTATCAAAATTGCAGTAAAATTGGCGTTTTTCGACCACAAAAACTGCAAAACGCACAAAATCCCAGTAAAATTGGTGTTTTCTCAAATAAAATTTACCTAAGAAAAAAAGGTTTAATACAAAGAGATTAGTAATTTACAACCGGGATGGCACCCAAAATAGGAACAAATAAATTAAGTTACAAATTACAGTGTTTAACAAACTATTGAAAACATTATAAAAATTATTAGAGATTACATTAATTATTAATTTTTGAATAAAGATGTTATTTTGGTTTTTTAAAAATTCATGCTGCTGGTTGTTCAGGCATCTGAAAATTAAAAAATATATTAGATTATTTTAAAAAATTATAAATTTTTTAATTATTTCTACCTCAATTAATTTCCTTACGATAGCACTTTAAGGGAAATAATGAAAATTATATTGTTTTGATTTAAATTTAAAAAAATAAGTTTTAAATAAATGGTTTTCTTACTGAGCTTGGCTGATAAGTTAGATAATTTGGTTTAGTGGCGGCGTTATATTCAGCGACCAAATCTTCGATGACTTCACGAGAATTGTCGAGCTCGTCGAGATTATTCTGGAACATCGCTTGCTTCCGGAACTGTTCCAAAAACGCCTCCCGTTTCCTCAATTTGTCATATTGCGATAAAACTTGGTTGAAAAGCTGAAAAACAAAAGGATTTAGGAAATAATATTAAAAGTTGAACTTACGGAAACGATGTTTGTATGGTTGGCAAGCATCAAGCCAGAGACACGATGGGCGGTATGGACGTAGGAGACTTTCTTGAAAGTGCCACCTGAATACTTCCTGGACCCCAAGATATAAACTGAACCATCTTTTTCTCCCTAATTCTCTGTAGGGATTTGTGCACCTGGTTACATCAACTTCTCCCTAAAAAAATAAATTTTAATGTAAAAACACCAGTAATCCTGGTAAAAAAAAGGTGTTTATTGCTAAAATAGTTAAGGAAAACTTGAGGAACGAGGGCTAAAAGATAGAGGAAGGAGACAAGAAAAAAAAAAAAAAAAAAAAAAAAAGCGACACAAAAAGGTGGTGTTTTGATTAAAAAGCCGACAAAAACGCCTAAAAATATGGATTTAAGTATGTAGAAAAATTGATAAAAATGAGATAAAATAGGCTTTCTAGGCCAATAGCGAGAAAAATGGTTAAAAATCTGGAAAAAATTAATTAATCTAAAAAAAGGTCCCCACATTGTATCCTGCCTACATGCAAACCTCAGACCAAATTTTAAGCAATTAAATCAACTTCTCCCAAACAAAATCATTAGAAAAAAAAAAAACAAAATGAGGTAAAATTGGCATTTCTTTGTCAAAAAAACTGAGAAAAAAAATTCCAAAATTGAGCAGTAGGGATAATTGTGGCTAAAAGATTGAGAAAAATGAAAAAAAAAAAAAAAAAAAAAAAGGCTAAAGAAAACGCGCCAAAGTACGAAAAATTGAGGAAAAATGGTGTTTCTTGGTCAAAAAAATTGAGAAAATACTTCTTAAAATTGAGGTATAAGGGGAAGAAAAAAAAGTAATAGTTTGAAGAGCATCCAACGAAAACTTCCTTAAAGAGAAGTAAAAAATATAGGAGGGGGAAGAAGTATAAGGAAGGAGAAGTATAACGGAGGGGAAGTATAAGGTTTTTTCTCAACAATTTTTTAAGTTTATTTTGGAACTTTTTTTTTTAATTTTTAAAGGTTTTTTCAAAAATTCTAAAATAATAAGTAAAATTCTAAAATATTATTTTTTTTCTCAACAACTTTTTAAGTTTTTTTTTATTTTTTTGAAAAATTTTTAAAGGTTTTTTTTCCAAAATTCTAAAATTTTCCGAATTTTTTTTTAACTTTCAGTTCCTTCTTTGGAAAAATTTCCTTTTTTTTTTTTCGAAAAAAATTTTTTTTGTGAAAATTTTTCCGAGTATCAAGGTAAAATAATGGGATTTTTGCCCAAGAGGTCCCTCTCATAAGGCGTGGAAGTATGAAATTTCTCCCTACTAAAATCATAATTAATGTTAAAAAATGATAATTTTACACCAAAAATTCTTTAAAATATAAGGAGTAATTGGTGAAAATTTGGTGAAAATCGTTGAAAACTGTGGCCGTAAAGTGTTCCGGAAAAAATGTACGGACGGCCTGCCGGCACCACAGACAAAGTTGAGATCGCTAAAGATCAATATTCGATTTGACCCTTCCCCAAAAACCCGTGGAGGGTATCACAATAACTCCGTTAAGTCAGTTAAAAGGGAGAAAAATGATCAAAATCCGGCAAAACAAGGTTTCTTGGCTAAAAATTTTGTAAGTCAGATGATGAGGATTTCTTTTATAAAAAAAAAAATCATGAAAAATGTCCAAAAATCTGGTCAAAACGGAAATTCCAAGTCCAAAAATGAGGTGGGATTAAGGCCAAATTTTAAGTAATTTTTTAAATTACTTGAATGATGTTTAAAATTGAGATGTATCGATGTTGGTTAGCACGATCAAGTTCGGTGGAAACCATCATATTTTTGGGCTGAAGTAACCTTCGCATAACATCCATAACCGACGTTTTTCTTACCGATGCCTCCTAAAATAAAAATTAAAAAGAAATTACTTCAAACAAAAAAACAAACTTCTTGTTCATTCGTTAACGGTGTGAATCCTGTCATAAGAAAATGAAGTTTTGGCGTCGGAATCAATGGAGCAATCAGGCCAATAAGATCGTTGTTAATATAAGAAGGATATCTAGAAAAAAATAAAATTTTGAACTATAAGGATAAAAAAACTAACCTTAAAGTGGCAGTACTGACAGACATAATGGTTGAAACTAAAGTTTAATTTGAGAAAAAGTTGGCTGCTGTATATGGAGACGATCGGTGGCAATGCGGTTCAAAGCAGTGTTGTCGAGTACGACCACACAATCGGCAGATTGAGTCAGCCTTTTGAGTGTCAGAACTGAATTATATGGCTGTACGACGACATCACTGAAAACAAAAGTTTAAAAGTTTAACTTTCATAAATAAAAATACCTGATTTCATCCTGATTTGGGAAGACGCTGTACGTTTGGATAATTTTCTTAGGAAATCGATCGGCGATTTTGTCAAGAAGGTAGGACCCATTCCTGAACCTGTTCCACCAGCGATAGAATGGCACAAAACAAATCCCTAAAACAAAAATTATTTAATACCTGAATTTCGCTGCAAACACCAACTTTTTCAAGATTTCGGGCGTTTTTCCTAATCGTCTGATCAAGAAACACCAATTATATGGCGATTTTGGGTGTATTCTTTATCTTCTGATTAAGAAACGCCAATTTTATGAAGATTTTGGGTGTTTTCTTATCTTCTGACTAAGAACGCTTTTTTACGAAAACTTTAGGTGTTTATCCTTATATTCTGATTAAGAAACGCCTTTTTTACGAAGATTTAGGGTTTATCCTTATATTCTGAAAAAAAACACATATTTTATGGAAATTTTGGGTGGCTGCCCTAATCTTCTGGTTTAGAAACACCAATTTTACTTAATTTAGGTTTGATTTGTGGGTGTTTTCTTATCTCCAAACCCAAATTTTATTACTAGGAATTTTTCTTAACCATCTGGTCGCAAAACTCCAATTTTACTGCGATTTTGGGTGTTTTCTCTATCCTCTGATTAAGAAACGCCTTTTTAACGAAGATTTTAGGTGTTTATCCTTATATTCTGAACAAAACACACTTATTTTAAGAAAATTATGGGTGCCTTTACTAATCGTCTGGTTAAAAACTCCTATTTTACTTATTTTAGGTTCGTTTTGTGGGTGTTTTTCCTTGATCTCAAGACCCAAATTTATTCCTAGTGAATTTTTCTTAACCTTCTAGTCAAGAAACACCAATTTTACAGCAATTTTGGGTGTTTTATCTATCTTCTGAATAAGAAACACCTTTTTAACGAAGATTTTAGGTGTTTATTCTTTATGATCAAAAAACACTCATTTTAAGAAATTTTGGGTGCCTTCCCTAATCGTCAGGTTAAGAAACACCGATTTTACTTAATTTAGGTTCGTTTTGTGGGTGTTTTCCTTGATCTCAAGACCCACATTTTATTCCTAGTGAATTTTTCTTAACCTTCTAGTCAAGAAACACCAATTTTACTGTGATTTTGGGTGTTTTCTCTATCTTCTGAATAAGAAACACCTTTTTAACGAAGATTTTAGGTGTTTATTCTATATTTTAAACAAAAACACTTATTTTAAGAAAATTTGGGTGCCTTTACTAATCGTCTGGTTAAGAAACACCAATTTTACTTAATTTAGGTTCGTTTTGTGGGTGTTTCCTTGATCTCCAAACCCAAATTTATTATAGGGAATTTTTCTTAACCTTCTGGTCACGAAACACCAATTTTATGGGGATTTTGGTGTTGTCTATCTTCTGATTAACAAACGCCTTTTTAACGAAGATTTTAGGTGTTTATCCTTATATTCTGAACGAAAAAAACACATAATTTATGAAAATTATGGGTGCCTTCCCTAATCTTCTGGTTAAGAAACACCGATTTTACTTATTTAGGATGGTTTTGGGGGTGTTTTCCTTGATCTCCAGACCCAAATTTTATTACTAGAGAATTTTTCTTAACCTTCTGGTCGAGAAACACCAATTTTACGGGGATTTAGGGTGTTTTATCTATCTAAGTAGAAACACCAATTTTACGGGGATTTAGGGTGTTTTATCTGTCTAAGAAACACCAATTTTACGGGGAGTTAGGGTGTTTTATCTGTTAAGAAACACCAATTTTAGGTGGATTTAGGGTGTTTTATCTATCTTCTGATTAAGAAACACCAATTTTACTTAATTTAGGTTCGATTTGTGGGTGTTTTCCTTGATCTCCAGACCCAAATTTAATTACTTGGGAATTTTTCTTAACTTCTGGTCACAAAACACCAATTTTACAGGGATTTTGGGTGTTTTCTCTATCTTCTGATTAAGGAACGCCTTTTTAACAAAGATTTTAGGTGTTTATCCTTACATTCTGAACGGAAAAACACATAATTTATGAAAATTTTGGGAGCCTTCCCTAATCTTCTGGTTAAGAAACACCGATTTTACTTATTTTAGGATGGTTTAGTGGGTGTTTTCCTTGATCTCCAGACCAAAATTTATTCCTAGGGAATCTCCCTTAACCTTCAGGTCACAAAACACCAATTTTACTGCGATTTTCATATCTGGGTGCTTTGTTTGATCGATAAACACCAATTTATAAAAAATATAAGCGTTTCCCACATCAGACGGCCTAAAACACCAACTGGCATTTTGGGTATATTCCTAGATCCCCCCAAACACCAATTTTTCCGAGATTTTCGTGCATTTGACCAGGTATAGGAACACCAATTTTTCAGCGTTTCCCTGATCTTTTGAATCAAGAAACACCATTTTCAAAAAACACCAATTTTACATGGTTCCTTTTGATTTGGAAACACCTATTTTACTTCCACTTACTTCTAAACTGTCGCTGTTTTCCGCTTCTCTTTCTATTATGTCGAAAACCTCTTCTTGTAATTTCTCACCCTGCGAATAACCAGAAGCCCAGTTATTTCCAGCACCACCGCCATCTTTCGATAAATATATATTTTCCGGATTATAAAGCTATAAATTATTTATTAATACATAATTTTTTTTTATTAATACAAACTTTGGCATAATTTGAATTTTTGATTGATTGAATAACTCTGGGTTCTAAATCGAGTAAAACAGCACGTGGGATGTAATGTTCATCATCTGCCTGTAAGAAAAGTTAGTCCATCAGAAAGAGTCCTTGACCACTCACTTATATTCGTGGGTAATACAACATCTTTTTGTACCTGGTAAAAGAAGACGTCTTTCCTGTCGGTCCCTTCAGTCGCATAACTTTCGAGAATCCCTTCCGGCTTATACCATGTTCGGCGCATAACTTTTTCCAAAATTCAAAACCGACTAAAATCAACATAAAAAACAGAATAAAATTTCAAATTTGCTCACCTTGGTTCCCACATTGCCCCAACTGCAGGGTTATTATTTCACAAGGCATTTTCAAAATTTAAACCATAAGAAATATTCGTAATTCTTATTTTGTTGTCAAAAGAAGTATCAAGTTGACTAAAAAATGTTTACCTTTTCGTTCAGGTTTATTGGCGCGGTGGACCAAAATGTGGGATTCTAGGATGACCTGCTACTTTAATAGCTGATACAAATGATCCAGAATGACCAAAATCTCATTTTATTTTTCTCGAAGGTAGGTAAGGAAGATACTAGGATAAACACCCCAACATCTTCATATAATTTTATTTTTCCTAAATTCAGTACAAAAATATTATTTTTGTAAATATTTAAAGAAAAGTTTCTACAAATCTTTAAATCTACAAAAAATAGCCATTAGGAATTTAAGTTTTTAAAGATCTCTTCATTATTCATTATCAGAGGGGAAGTATAAAGGAGGGGGAAATATAAAGGAGGGGAAGTATAACGAAGGGGAAGTATAACCATAAAATAAAGACCAAGGGTGTGTTTATTCTATAGTAACGGAGGGGGAAGGATAAAGGAGGGAAAGTATAAAGGAGGGGAAGTATAACGGAGGGGGAAGTATAAAGGATGGGGAAGTATTAACGATGGGGAAGTATAAAGGGGGTTGAATTATGCAGGAGTGGAAGTTATTAACGAGGGTTGTTTTTTTTTATTTTTCTAACTAGCAAGGTAGAAAGAATGGGATTTTTGCCCAAGAGAAGTCCCTCTCCTGACGGCTGGAAGTGTGAAATTTCTCCCTACTAAAATTATAATTTATGTAAAAAAAATGAAATTTTTTTGCACCCAAAATTCGTAAAAAATATAAGGAGTAATTAGTGAAAATCTGGTGAAAATCGGTTGAAAACTGTGGCCGTAAAGTGTTCCGGAAAAAATGATACGTATGGACGGCCGGCCGGCACCACAGACAAAGTAGAGATCGGTAAAGATCGATTTGACCCTCAGGGGTCTGGAAGACCCTCCCCCAAAAACTCGACGTGGAGGGTAAACAATAACTTCTTTTAGGAAGTTACAAAGAGAGGACGACGAATCAATTCAGAGTACTAAGGTGAGAGAGAGAAATTGAAAGAGTGGCCAAAATCCAAGAAAAACGCTAAAATCACTTAAAATAGGTGTTTCTATATCAAAAACCCATGGGAAACGCTCAAAAATCACCTAAAATATGTGTTTTTTAGAACAAAACCCCAGAAAAAACGCTCAAATATTCCTAAAATATGTGTTTTTTAGGAAAAACCCCAATAAAAACGCTCAAATACTCCCAAAATATGTTTTTTAGGACAAACCCCAAGAAAAAACGCTCAAATATTCCTAAAATATGTGTTTTTTAGGACAAATCTCAAGAAAAAACGCTCAAATTTTGCTATTATAGGGTGTTTTCCGGATAAAAATCAAGGACAGCTTTCAAAAATCCCATAAAATAGTGTATGTATTACTATTGGGGTCAGTTGTGTTTATGCACTAAACCGGTGATTTCATTTGGAGTCGTTCTTTTTTAAATAACTGATCCAAAACGAGCTTAGTTTATTTCTCAAGAAATTTTTGGGCGGGAAATGATAAGAGATAAAGAAATAGTTACAGTTGATAAACTAACGGTATTGATAAGTGAAATGTTTTTTCCTGAATTACACGTAGAAAGTAGAACTGCCAATTTTTGGGAATATGGATTTCGATTATGATCTCGCTTTGGCTCGTCAGTTGCAAATCGAAGAAGAAAAATTGGCACGAGCTGAAAAAAACTAGATTGCCCAAACCAGTAAATAAGGTGAGTTGAAAAAGTCAGAGTCCTTAATCACTGACGACGTGTTTTTCAGCCAAGTGTCTCCATCGTTGATCCGCAATGGGAAACGATAGATCCAAACCCGAATATTTTTTCTCTCTTTCAAATTTTTGATGCGAAATTTTTCTGGAGTAAACTTGGCAGCGTCGAGATTAATGGAGCCCAAGAATGTATAGGTGATTATCTCATAATATTTATGCTGTCAATTAATTATTTTATTAGTTGTGCTGGAATCTGTACTTATAAAGGAAGAGGTGGCTGCGTTATTAGTTTAAGTTTACCTCTTCTTAAATTACGCCCAAGAAAAGACCTTGTGGAAACACTTTTGGTAACTTTTTTTGCATGATTGGGCATGTTTATTAATTTTTTTGTCAATTTTTAGCATGAAATGATTCACGCTTATTTGTTCCTGACTAAGACAATAGAGACAGAGATGGACATGGGCCAGAATTTCAGAAGCACATGCATAGAATAAACAGTGAATCTGGGACTAAAATAACGGTAATTTTTCTTAAAATTAAAGGCTAAAATTTTGGCATTTTGGCCGGAGGAGGAGGAAGTACAAAGGAGGGGAAGTATCCAGGAAGAAAGTATAAAAGAGGGAAGTATGACGGAGGGTGAAGTATAAAGGATGGGAAGTATAACGGAGGGGGAAGCAAAAAATATCACCTTTTTGCTTGAGGGAAGCAAAAATCCATTCACCTTTTCCTTGAAGGAAAAAATCCAATCACCTTTTGCGTGAGGGAAGCAAATATTCAATCACCTTTTTGCTTGAGGGAAGCAAAAAAATCACTTTTTTGCTTGAGGGAAACATAAATCCAATCACCTTTTGCTGGAGGGAAGCAAAAAACTAATCACCTTTTTGCTTGAAAGAAGCAAAAAAACCATTCACCTTTTTGCTCGAGGGAAGCAAATTTTTTTTTTCCGAGTTTTGTTAATTGTTTAGCATCTAAAGACGCATCTTTGAGAATTTTTTGATATTTTTTCCAAACTTTGAAGTGTGAATAATTAATTTTCACACGTTTTGAGAGTTCAGAAAAATGGTTCCCTTCATGGTGGTGGCACCAAATAATACAGCTTTTAGATGGATCCAAATGAACCTCTCATAAAACTCCAAGAACAAAATGTCAACTTGCATAAAGATTTTATTAACTACGGTTTTGTTAACCGGTTTCGGCTTCAGTAAAAATCCATCTTCAGGTGGATACAAAACGAAAAACTTACTGTTTGAATTTTTAGTCAAACATTAACTGAAGTTTAGAAATAAAATTGTGATTAGTTTTTTGTGTGAGGATTTTTTTTGCGTCCCTCAAGCAAAAAGGTGATTGAATTTTTGCTTCCCTCAAGCAAAAAGGCGATTTTTTTGCCTCCCTCAAGCAAAAGGTGATTTTTTTGCTTCCCTCAAGCAAAAAGGTGATTGATTTTTGCTTCCCTCAATCAAAAAGGTGATTGAATTTTTGCTTCCTCAAGCAAAAGGTGATTTTTTTGCTTCCCTCAAGCAAAAAGGTGATTGGTTTTTTGCTTCCCTCAAGCAAAAGGTGATTGGTTTTTTTGCTTCCCTAAAGCAAAAAGGTGATTGGTTTTAGCTTCCCTCAATCATAAAGGTGATTGGATTTTTCTTCCCTCAAGCAAAAAGGTGATTTTTTTGCTTCCCTCGAGCAAAAAGGTGATTTTTTTTGCTTCCCTCGAGCAAAAAGGTGATTTTTTTTGCTTCCCTCGAGCAAAAAGGTGATTGGTTTTTTGCTTGCCTCAAGGAAAAGGTGATTGGTTTTTTTGCTTCCCTCAAGCAAAAGGTGATTGATTTTGCTTCCCTCAATCAAAAAGGTGATTGAATTTTTGCTTCCCTCAAGCAAAAGGTGATTTTTTTTGCTTCCCTCAAGCAAAAAGGTGATTGGTTTTTTGCTTCCCTCAAGCAAAAAGGTGATTGGTTTTTTTGCTTCCCTAAAGCAAAAAGGTGATTGGTTTTAGCTTCCCTCAATCATAAAGGTGGTTGGATTTTTCTTCCCTCAAGCAAAAAGGTGATTTTTTTTTGCTCCCTCGAGCAAAAAGGTGATTTTTTTTGCTTCCCTCGAGCAAAAAGGTGATTGGTTTTTTTGCTTGCCTCAAGGAAAAGGTGATTGGTTTTTTTTGCTTCCCTAAAGCAAAGGTGATTGGTTTTTTCTTCCCTCAATCATAAAGGTGGTTGGATTTTTTCTTCCCTCAAGCAAAAACGTGATTTTTTTTGCTTCCCTCGAGCAAAAGGTGATTGGTTTTTTGCTTCCCTCAAGCAAAAAGGTGATTGGTTTTTTTGCTTCCCTAAAGCAAAAAGGTGATTGGTTTTTGCTTCCCTCAAGCAAAAACGTGATTTTTTTTGCTTCCCTCGAGCAAAAGGTGATTTTTTTGCGCCTCAAGGGAAAGGTGATTGGTTTTTTGCTTCCCTCAAGCAAAAGGTGATTAGATTTTTGCATCCCTCAGGCAAAAAGGTGATTGGATTTTTGCTTCCCTCAAGCAAAAAGGTGATTGGTTTTTGCTTCCCTCAAGCAAAAACGTGATTTTTTTTTTGCTTCCCTCGAGCAAAAGATGGTTTTTTTTCCCTTAAGCAAAAAGGTGATTTTTTTGCTTCCCTAAAGCAAAAGGTGATTGGTGCTTTCCTCGGTTGGTCTGTGGGATCCTTAGTTCTCAAGATATTGCGGTTTTCCTAAAAAAAGAAGAAACCGGTTTTTTCTCAAAAACCGTTCGGTTTTTGTATCTGAAATTTGTATCAGCTCTTACTCACATAAAGAGGCATCTTCGGATGCAAAATCGGAGTATGGGCCAAAATGACCCACGAATCCCACTAAATTTTCTTTATATGAAGTTTCGCTAAATTCCTTAATTTTTTTCTTTCTTTTAGATTTATCACTCTTTTCATGATGAAGTTCGACTTTATAAAACTCATTGGTGGCGATGTGAAGGCCCTTGTAGAGACCAGAAGCCATTTTTCGGGATGGTGAAACGTTCGATGAATCGCGCACGGGTCCCAACGATTTTTGGTTCGCCGAGCATCAATCTCGTTGTGGCGGAAAATTCGTCAAAATCAAAGAACCCGAAGGTTTCAAATCTCGTAAAACGAAAAATGATTGGACAAAAAGCAAACCGTTGGATAAACATTTGATTAAAAAAAATGAAACGATCGATTTAACAGATGAAAAGCCAAAAAAAGAAGATCCTTTAAAAAATTTTGTCCCCTTTACAGGAAAAGGTCAATTTTAGGAAGTTCTGAAAAAAGAAAACTTCCACCAATCTCCAAAAATCCGATAAAAACTCCCAAATTGGATACTCCGAGCACATCGAAAGCGCTAAATTGTCCAGTTTGCAGCAAATCGGTCGAGATGGACTTTTTAAACGAGCATTTAGATTCATGCGTTGATTTAGAAAGTGTTTTTGATGCCGAAGATTTTCTGATGGACGACACCCAAAATGAAGATCCGAGCGAAATTCAATGTCCGATTTGCAGTTTGAAGTTGAAAAAAGATGAAGTCGATTCTCACGTTGAAATTTGTCTGAATACAATCGCCGATTCTTTCTCCGATTCGAGCCCTGTGGAGACTTCAAAAGTCAAATGTCCATGTTGCGAAAGAGAGTTTCATATGGAGGAAATTAATGCTCATATCGATCTGTGTGTTCAATAATTCTGTGATGTTATTTATTATGAAAAAAATTTAATTTTTCTTCACTTATTTATGTTTTTTTGAAGTAATAAAATCGTTCCTAAATTCTGTTTATTGAAAAAAAATCCTGGTTTTTAAATCTTCTGACTGGTAAAATGGGCGTTCTCTCAGAAAACAACGAAAATTCTTTCTGTCTGATTAGAAAAAAAAAAAAAAGGGAAAAAGCAAAAAACCATGAAAGAGGTGTTTCTGGTAGTAAAAAATTATGAAAACGCCAAAAAACCTGGGAAACGGGTGTTTTTCTGGTTTCACTCCCAGAAACACCAAAAAATTCGCTTTCAAGCTAGGCAAAGAAGAGAAAAATAAATGGAGAAAAAAGGTACGAAAACTAGTTTAAAATTGGTGTTTTTGGGTCATAAAAATGATTAAAAACGCCCAAAAAAATTGAAAAACGGGCGTTTCACTTTCACTCCTAGAAAACACCAAAAAGTCCACCTTTTAATGTGTGTTTCCGAAAAGCGAGAAACACCTAATTGGAAGAACACCTAATTGGTGTTTTTGGGCCAATTTTATTTTTTTCAGTTTTTTGTAAGCTTCCGGTTTTTCGATCAATTAAAATCCTTATTCATCGGAATTTTTTTTTCTTCTTGAAAAAACCCCTCATTTTACCGGATTTGTCCAGGTTTTTTTGAGTTAGAAACTCTAGTTTTTCCGGATTTTCCTGGTTTTTTTAAGCTAGAAACCCTCGTTTTACCGGATTTTTTGAGGTGTTTTTGAGCTAGAAACCCACATTTTACTGGATTACCATAAATGCCCATTTCGTCAGAGTCTTAGGTTTATAAAATCTTCGTTTATCGGAGTTTAAGTTTTTTTACTAAAAAAAAAAACTACTTTTACCGGATTTTTTTTGAGCTAGAAACCCTCGTTTTACCGGATTTATCAGGTTTTTTGAGCTAGAAACCCTCACTTTACCGGATTTTCCAAGATTTTTTTTATCTAGAAACATTTTACTGGATTGCCATAAATGCCTATTTCATCAGAGTTTATAAAATCCTCATTTATCAGAGTTTTTTTTTTCTTAAAAAACCCTCATTTTACCGGATTTTTCCTTTTTTTAATCAAGAAACTCTCATTTTACCGGATTTTCTAGGCTTTTTGAGCTAGAAACCCACATTTTACTGGATTACCTTAATGCCCATTTCATCAGTCTTAGGTTTTCGTGATTTTTAATAAAAAAAAAGGCTCTTGATTTTAATGGATTCTTAAGATTTTTCCAGGTTTTTTTGAGCTAGAAACCCTCATTTTACCGGATTTAACAGGTTGAGATACTAAACCAACATGACCGCCAAGTCTTGCGGGTTTAGTATGAAAAAAGAAAATTTGAGGAGAGATGAAGCGCCCGTGCTCCCGTTTTCAACCTCCCCTTGGCGGCGTCGCGAAATACTTGTTTGGTATTATTTTGATAAGGGCGGTAATATTTTCTTCCTCTTAAGGGGCGCAGGCTTCAAAAAGGTTGAGAAACACTGCTCTAGATTGTACTGGATTCTTAAGCAGGTTTTTTCAAGTCTTCCACCTTTTATTGTAAAAATAAATTTTATGACGATTTACATTTTATTGCACATTTTTCAAAGGTCTCTGTCATCCATCAAATCAGGCTTGACGCTTCCTGTATATCCGTTGTTGGGGATTCTCCTGATCCATTTTTTATAAAATAAAGGAAGGCAAGATTCTTCAGCTCCTTCTATTAAGTCTTCATGGTAAAGTTTCGAAGGGCGAAATCTCATGCGCCATGTGCCATTTTTCAACTCGGGTTTTTGCGGTGTCTACAACATTTATTTTTTGTGTTAAAAATTTTATTTTTTTTATTACCTCTTTTAGTTTGTATGTGTATGCATCATAATTGCCTCCACGACTTTTATGACCTTGGACGTTGACAGTCACTGGTACATAAATACCTGATTTTACGCCCATTAGTCTAAAAAAAAGATTAATCTGAATTATTTTAATTTTGTTTTTTACTCATCAAGTTTTGGCTTCAGACATTCCTTGATTTCCCAAAGAGACCCCCAAACTTCGCAGTCGCATTCTTTCACTATGGACGGCAAAGTACCATAATAATTGGACTAAATTGTCCAAACATTAATTTATAATCCTGTATAAAAGATGTTAAATTTTTAATTTCAAAGTTTTTTTTTTTACCTCAAGCTTTCCTATGCCGATTCGTTTGACATCTTTACTCACGCAGCATTCCATTCGGCTGGAAAGCATGTTTGTGCAGTATGCGAAATATGTAAATGTCCTGTTCATTTTTTATTTTTGTAACTTGAATTTATTTATTGCAACTTGAATTTGTGATTAAAATCTTGATAATTATTTAAAACATATGTGGAATAATGAGATAGAAGCATCTGAGCAGGAATAGAAAATATGGAAAAATAGGCTTTCCTAGCTTTTTTACTTTCTTTGGTGTTTATTTTCTGGGAGAGAAACGCCAGTTTTACCAGTGTTTAAAAAACTCGCAAAAATCTCGAAAAAATGGGGGATTTGAGAAAATCTGAAAAAAACTTTAAATTCCAGACAAATTGGTGGGTTTTTGAAAATTTTAAACTAGAAATCTTCCCCAAAGCTGGAAAAACCTAAAAATGCGGTAAAAATTGGGTTTCTTGCTAAAAAAAACCAATGGAAAACTTGTAAAAACCTGGGAATCCTAAAGGCTCGCAAAATGTGGGTTTCTAGCTCAAAAAAACCTGGAAAAATCCGGTTAAATGTGGGTTTCTAGCTCGAAAAAACATGGTAAAATGAGGGTTTTTTTAAGAAGAAAAAAAAACTAAAACTCCGATAGATGAGGATTTTATAAACCTAACACTCTGATCAAATGGGCATTTATGGTAATCCATTAAAATGTGGGTTTCTAGCACAAAAAAACCTGGAAAAATCCGGTAAAATAAGGGTTTCTAGCTCAAAAAAACTTAAAAAATTCGGTGAAATGTGGGTTTCTAGCTCAAAAACACCTGGAAAATCCGTTAAAATGAGGTTTTATAGCTAAAAAAACCTAGAAAAATCCGGTAAAATGAGGGTTTCTAGCTAAAAAAAACCTGGAAAAATCCGGTAAATAAGGGTTTCTAGCTCAAAAAAACTTGAAAAAATTCGGTAAATGAGGGTTTCTAGCTCAAAGAAAACCCTGGAAAAATACGGTAAAATTTGGGTTTCAAGCTAAAAAAAAAACCTGGTAAATTGAGTGTTTTTTATGAAAAAAAAAAACTAAAGCTCCGAAAATGAGGATTTCATAAACCTAACACTCTGATGAAATGGGCATTTATGGTAATCCAGTAAAATGTGGGTATCTAGCTCAAAAAAACCTGGAAAAATTCGGTAGAATATGGGTTTCTAGCTTAAAAAAAACTTGGAAATATTTAGTGAAATGTGGGTTTTCAACTAAAAAAAATCCTGGCAAAATGAAGGTTTTTTTTAAAGAAAAAAAAACTAAAACTCCGGTAAATGAGGATTTTGTACACCTAAGACTCTAATGAAAGGGCATTTATGGTAATCTAGTAAAATGTGGGTTTCTAGCTCAAAAACTCATGGAAAAATCTGTTAAATTTTTGGGTTTCTAGCTCAAAAAGACCTGGAAAATTCCGGTTAAATGTGGGTTTCTAGCTAAAAAAAAAAATCGGAAAACCCGGTAAAATGAGGGTTTCTAGCTCAAAAATACCTCGAAAATCCGGTAAAATGTGGGTTTTCTAGCTCAAAAAAACCTGGAAAATCCGTTTAATGAGGGTTTCTAGCTCAAAAAACCTGGTAAAATGAGGGTTTTTTAAGAAGAAAAAAACTAAAGCTCCGATAAATGACGATTTTATAAACCTCACACTCTGATGAAATGTGCAAAATTGGGGGTTTATCGCTAAAAAAAAATAATGAAAATCTTAAAAACCTAGAGTTTGGGGTTTTTATCTTGTTCGGACAGATAAAAAAAGGTTTTTATTTTATTTTAGCGAGAAAACTATGAAGAATTTATTAAAATGAGGTTTTTTTTGACCAAAAATCTTCATAAAATTTTATTTCCTACAAAATCAGGTACAACAAAGCGCTAACTACACAGAAAATAAATAAAAAATAAAAATAAACTACACATAAATAACATTTTAAATACATTTACAAAAAAAATTTTATATTACATTTTATTTAAAATCACAATTTTTAATTATTTACATATTTATTAATAAAAAAATGGAAGCTCAGAGCATTCATATACTGAGGTGATATTTTGGTCCTACAGGCAGTATGAAAGTAAGGCTATAGCTGAGTTTTCGGCGGTTTCTGTGTGTAATTTTGTTGGAGCGGGAAGCCTTCCATTTTGCTGCCCTGAAACCCCAGATTTGCCTGGATCTTAAGCGGCGTTTCGGTTTGGTTTTTGATTGGGAAGAACGATATGTTCGAGTTTGAAACATTCAAGAATTGACGCGCCTACTGAGCTCCTTCTTGTTATCATAGGAGCTAAAATGGTCCATTTGTTAGCTTCTAAATTGTAGCATTCGACTGAGTTTAGCGATGAGGATCCGTCGTTTCCTCCGAGAGCAATTAACGATCCGTTACAGTCGACTACTTCATGGGTTGATCTTCTAGAATGCATGGGAGAGATGGCTTCCCAAGCGTTTCTCCTAGTATCAAACCTTTCACATCCTGCCAGACAAACTGTTCCATCGCTACCTCCTATACAGTAAATCATTTCTTCAACAGCAGCTACACCGCAGCTTGACCTTCTTGATGTCATATTTGGCATTGGTGTCCATCTACCTTCTCTAGGATCTAATCTTTCCACGCTGCTTTGGTAATTTGTCGAATCGTAACCGCCTAGAGCGTAAATACAGTTTGCAACAACTGCCACTCTGCAGTAGCGCCTTCTTGTACTCATCGCTGGGCATGATGTCCACACTCCTGTCAACGGATCATATCTTTCCAAGCTGCTTAGACAGACGCACCATCGTAGCCTCCGCAGCATAAACTAATCCATCAAAGCTACACATTCCTATAAAAAGAAATAAAATTGAATGAAGCAAGCAGAGCACCGGAGGAGGTTGGCTCGGTTCTGCAGAAGCCCGCAGTAAGCTTCTGGCTATCCTTACCTAAACAGCTTCTTTTAGTCCCCATGGATGTTATTGTTGTCCATTTATTGGTGAGAGGATTATAGCATTCAGCGCTAGCCAGATCAGTTGCTCCATCATAGCCTCCCACAACATACAGCATCCTCCTAATCCAGTCGCCGCACTTCTGCTTCTTCTGCAGTTCATCGGCGCAATCGGAAACCATCGATCAGCCCTCGGATTATACACCTCGCATTCATTATGTATGCAAACAAACTTCCACCACCTAATTTAATAAGTAAGAAACATTTCCAATTTATTTTACCTATAGCGAAGACATAATGTTTTATCCCTTCTGGCCTACGATGCGTCGTCCTTTCGCTTACAAACTGCGACCTCTGCTCAGGCATCAGATGATATTTCATCGCTTCAAACAATAATTCTTTACATTCAGGATTATCTCTAACCAAAGGATCTGTGTAGACAGTCGACATAAGGAAATCTCTCGTCATCAAAGGTAAACGAACATGCGTCAAAAGCTGCAAATTTTTGTGCGAAGAAAAATTAAATTATGAAAAAATAATTGATTTTCTTTAAACCAATACCTTAGCTACGAATTGTACCCTTTCTGCGGCATTATGTTTCACCCAGTTGAGAACGGCGGTAAATACTTTTTCTTCTGACGCTATATTTAATTGGTTGTTCGATATCAATTCTTCTACCTAAAGCAACATGCGTTTCTAATTCTAATCTTTTCTAATTTTCTAATCTAATTTACCTCCGAAAAAGGTAGAAGAAGGAATTCTTCTGTATTCATTACTTCCTGGAAATTTCTCAAAGCAAATTTATGGGATCGACTATGAAGCTCTTTACATGCGTGAGCATCTAAAAAGAAAATTTTTTATCTGAAAATATATTTTAATTCTATATCCTACACGCTTTTTTTCTTAAAATCTAAGTCTATTCTAAAAGAAAATAAGATTTTGTTTTTTGAAGAACTGTACCTGCAAAACTTCGAATTCCGAGGCAATTTGATGGGTGAAGTTGTTTCATTAAGAATTCGCAGCATGCTTCACGTACTGAGCAGATTTGAAAAAGACTAGAGGCCGGAAGAAGAACCTTGAGAATATAAAAATATAGTTTTAAGCCTCAAAAAAGTATGATTTACTTGAACGTTGTCTTCTGTGATAAGTATTCCACCGGTGTATGCGAAATCGACCAATCGCTGAAGAGCGGTCACATCGACCTCATGAAGTTCGACTTCTCTTGACGCTCTTTCAGCCATATCGTCTATAAAAATTTCGTTTTAATATTCTGAGTAAATTAGAAATAAGAGGCATGAGAGACAGGTGGACAGCCTGTATAACCTATAGGATTTAACCTCAATCTCAATGCCTAATATTAAAAAATAATAATTTTATAGGAAACCCTTTTTTTTTACCGTTGAACATGGCATAGAAATAAGGACTAGTTGACGCTAGGACGACCCTGTGTGCGTGAATAGAAACGTCGCCGACTTTTAACGTGATATCGGTCATCTGAAAAGAAATAAAATCGATTAATCGTAAAATAGTTTTTAATCTTTTATAAATCTTTATAGCTGATGAATTATTGATTTTATGAGATGATTAATGGTTTGACGGTAAGTGACGTTTGTCGTGGGGTAGAAAGCAACCATTACGCTTTACCTGCCGGTATTGCGGGCTGCGGGTCTAAGGAGTAAAACGAAGGCCTGAAATTACTGGATCGTCAAAAATGCTAAAAAATGGCTGAAAGATGGAGGACCTATAAATTAGGTAAAATCACCTAAAATAAAAAAACCTTGGAAAACTCGCCAAAAAAAGCGTTTTTTGAGCGCCGAAACCTTTAAAATTTCCGTAAAATGGTGGATATTTTTCTTACCAACATAAAAAGCGAGGAAAGTTATCCGAAAAATACGGTAAAATGTGCTAAAAAATCCCGAAGAACTTGAAAAAACCTGGAAAATCCTATAGGTAACTCTGAAATAATGGTATTTATGAAAAAACCGAAAAAACTCCCTAAAAACTAAAAAACAAGTTAAAAGGGAGGAAATTTGGAAAACCGAAAAATACCCCTAAAAAACTTAAAAATTTGAAAAAAACCTGGAAAATCTTATAGCTAACTCCGAAATAATGAGTATTTGAAAAAAAAAATATTAAAAAATCATAAAACTCCCATAAAACTATAAAAAACAAGTCTTTTCCTCGAAAAACTTGAAAAACGCAAAAACCTACATAAAAAGCGAGGAAAATTTGAAAAAACCGAAAAAAATTCTACAATGTGCTCCAAAAATTCCGGATAACTAGAAAAATCTGAAAAATTTCGTACTTAACATGTGCTTTTTTTTTTAATAAAAACGTTAAAAAGTTGGAAAATCCAATAGGTAACTTCAAAATAATGGGTATTTATGAAAAAAAAAATTATTAAATAGTCGTAAAAACTCCATAAAACTTAAAAAAAACAAAAACAAAAAAAAACAAAGTCTTTTCCTTCTTCCTCGAAAAACTTGAATAACTCAAAAAACCGAAAACCCTAAAAATTCAGTAAAATGTGGGTTTCTTTTTTTAAAAACCGCAAAAACCTTGGTAAAAAGATAAAATGAGGATTCTGGTTTAAAATACCTTGGAAAGCTCAAAGCACGAAAAAACCTAGAAGAACCAAAATCCTGTAAAATGTGGGTTTTTTCGTAAAAAAAATTTCTAAACACCCGTAAAATGGGGATTTTTTTTTGTTTTTAAAAACCTTGAAAAACTCGCAAAAATCGGAAAACTAGCAAAATGGGGTAAAATTTGGGTTTATTTGTCTAAAAACCGTGAAAAACTCCTGGAAAATCCAAAAACTCCGCTAAAATATGGTTTCTTGTTCAAAAATTCTAAAAACTCGGTCTAGAAATTTTTCCCTGGCAGCGCTAGAAAAAATGTTTATTGATTTGGTAAAATGAGGATTTTTTCAAAATCAAAATCCTTAAAAATCTCTTTTCTTTCTTCCTCAAAAAACGTAAAAAACTCAAAAAACCTGAAAACCCTAAAAATTCATAAAATGTGGGGTTCTTTTTTTTTAAAACCGCAAAAAAACCCTGAAATCTCCGATAAAATGAGGATTTCTGGTTTAAAATACCTTGGAAAGCACGCAAAAACATGGAAGAACCAAAAATCCTGTAAATTGTGGGTTTTTTCGTAAAAAAATTCTAAGACTCCGGTATGATGGGGATTTTTTGTTTAAAAAAAACCATGAAAACTCGGAAATCCCATGTAAACTGGGGTAAAATTTGGGTTTATTTGTCTAAAAACCGTGAAAAACTCCTGGGAAATCCAAAAACTCCGCTAAAATATGGTTAAAAAAATTCAAAAAACTTTGTCTAGAAATTTTTTCCTATAGTGCGAAAAAATGTGTATTTGATTAGGTGAAATGAGGGTTTCTTGGCCGAAAAAAATTTGAGTATTACCTGAATATTTTGCCTCATTTTGTTGATGGCGTCGAAAGCCGTCCTGCAATGGTCGGGCGTATGATGATAATGGGTCACTCCTTGGTTTCCGTCCATCCTTTTCGACCTGCGAACAAATTCAATCCGTAAATAAGTCTTTTTACGTTCAGAACCCATCACTCGAATGAACCACACAAAAACTCGACAATTTATCTTTGAATGGAAGAAAAACCTATAGATTCTCAAAGGGGCCACCGAAAAAAACTCATTTCCGGCTCTATCGTGCCCTAGGGAGTGCGTGAGGGACTCCACAAATTAATAAAGATTTAACTCAAATTTGCGTGTCTTTTAAATTAAAACGTGTCATTTGTAAACTGAAAAAAAGTTGACCGACATTTTTGTCTATAAAACGAGAGAATTTTAAAACTGAGTAAAAAGCCTCCTGAGAAATGGGACACTTAAAAAACCTCTCAGCAGTAAAATGTAGTAAATGCGCCTTAAAAGAAGCCCTTTTTAATAATTTAGAATCTACTTTATAAAAGGCCCTCGATTCTTTATAGTAGGGAAATAGAAAAATCGGAGGGGGAGGAAAAGGCGTCTAGACAGCGTTTATGAATAAACCATAGGGGTTATGAGAAAATTATCTGAAGGTCATTCTAAATTTGCGGAAGCGCTGGAATGTCAATTGCGTCCGGTCGTAAACCCCAAGCGTCCACAACTTTGGTCATTTCTGGAAGGTTGACCGAGAAACCTAATTTTCTTTTGCCAAGAAAACCCATTTATTTGTGCTATACAGAAGTTTTCTTAATATCTGATAGGAAAAAAAAGGCGGCGGCACAAATAGCCAGAGAAAACATTTTTTTTAATTCATCAATTTTTTTTTATCCCATTGAAAACCGTTGACTCGGAAACGTTGTTTACTACTGTTGGAAATCGATAGACCCTTTTGTTCCTAAAAACAAACTTTTTTTTCTTTCTTTCGTCTAACGAAACTTGCAGTCATTGACCCATGCAATCTGAAGGCTAAGGACAAATTGACTAAATAGGTGAGACTAATGTACATTGGCTTTTATAAGACAATTTTCTTCATGAAGCTCTAACAAAAAGTTTACTTAATTCAATCTTTCTAGCGAATAAGTTAATTTTAACGAAATTAATCTTTCTCAGAAAAGATGTCAGATTGATAAATGTTCGAAACGACCCTCTACGCATTCTGAATTCACCCCTCCCCCATTTCTGATTACATTGAAATCTGGCTCGGAATCCCCAAGTTGCATTCGTTAACCCATTTTTTTGAGAATGTCACATGAATATTTTTTTTAATCTTCTTTTATACGCCCTTTTGAGTTTGTTGACACTCTAAGCGCTTATCGACCCCGTGATGAACTTTAGCTTCAAAAGCCCTCCAACAACATAAAATTTATGTGGGTAATCCAATCAGTTTTATCGTTTCGCCAATCAAGTTGTTTAACGAGTGTCAAATTTTTAATAGTTTAAAAGTTCTCCAGGGCCATTTAGTCCCGAGAAGTTGGAGACACACCTATGATAGCGTTTGAGTTACATATATTGTATATATGAGGCGCTCCGGGTACGAAGGGCGAACTCAACAAAACGTAGTTTCGAGATATTCCCATTTTAAAGTTTTATATTACGGGCGAACTCAACAGAAAACATGCCCTGGAATGGGAAAAGGAAGTGGGGGTTGTGGACTAGGATGTGGAGTTCGCCCTTCGTACCCGCTCGGATATCGCAGTTAGAGCTTTGCCGCATATCGGTTTTAAGGTATTTAAAGGGGAAAAAGGGCGAACTCAACATAAAAATTATATGGGTGTATTCACCAAGAGGTCTAGAATCTGAAAATGAAAAAAAAAAATTTGTCCGATGTTGAGTTCGCCCTTCGTACCCGGAGCGCCTCATATGTTATTATGAACTAACCACTCAGAGAGCGTAGTCCCCACACCCTCCCTAGTGAGGGTCAGTCATCGATTCATGGTCCATAAGTGTTAGCAGGACTAGATGCCGTTAGTGTTTGCTACATAAGTTCTACATATCATACCGCTTCATTAATGTTAGCTGCATGAGGTATAGCCATCGAATGTTATCCATAGGTGTAGAATATGATAGTAATATTATTTGAAACAAACCACTCAGAAAGCGTAGTCCCCACACCCTCCCTAGTAAGGAAGAGTTGACGGTCATCGATGCTAACGGTCTCGTAGATACGATTCCGAGAGCTGCCTCACGCTCAGGGGACAACGCCACGTTTCATCAACGTGGTTTGTTGTGTCCGACTTTTGTCGGTAAGTAAAACGAAGATCAACTACAGAAATGATCCTGTAGAAGTATGATCTTAACTTAAACTCGTTTCGGAGTGTTATTCATATTCTGGATGAATACCCCACAGCAGAGGGAAGATCACAGCTTGTTTTATTCATTCTTCATATTACTTAATCATAAAAGGTTTCTTATTTATTTGGATGCCATCAAATGAAATAATCTAAATTTTATTACATCTGGTAATTTCTTTTATGACACTATAAAATTTCATGAACAGTATATAACATAAAAAATAGCAGATGCTTCATTGAGGACTACGCCACCTAGAGGCGAAACAGCAAACTAGGCGCAAGGGTCGCCCAGAGGTTTTCGGGTATTATTCTTCGATAACTAAAATTTCGATATTCTTCCACAATTGGCCACTCCTCTGGAGTTGGCCCTGATAGGGCGCCTCGGCAATATGGTGAGAGCCCCCGCCTGGGTCCCCCCCCCCCTTAATGGCCCATAAAGTAGTCCAGAAAAGAAGAAGAATGGATTAACCAATGAGGAAGAAGGCCATCGGTTACACCTATTCTTCTTCTTCTTAAAAAAAAAAAAAAAAAAAAAAAAAAAAAAAAAAAAAAAAAAAAAAAATGTACCTACTCCCCGGCCTATGAAGAGATGAAAAGGACGGAAAATACTAGATATCGTTAGTTCTAACACCGGACAAGTCATTTTTACAAGGTTTTCAGGAAAGCTAAAATACGGAATAATTTCTCATTGGAATCAATGCATCACCTGTTGGCTAAATCGTGAACTAAGCTTTTCAGTTGGTAATAGGGTTAAACTACCAACGGAATTCGATTCTCACAAAATTTACCATCAGAAGCATAACTCAAAATTGATAAAAAATGACTTATCCGGTGTTAGAACTAACGCGACGGTAAGTTTCATTTATTATTTTTAGAATGAGGATAATTGATTGGCTGTTGAAAATTAAAAGCACGACCCGTATTTTTAAAAATGGAAGTTCATGTAAATTAATATATCATTGGTAGTCAACAAACGAAGAAACCTTGATTTCGTTCCTTTTGCGCTCACGAACCAAAAGCGTCTAAGAAATCTGAAAAACGTTTTGCATTTCCTATTTAAAAAAATAAGGCCTCCAGAAAATATAAATTAATTCATTCGCGTGCATCACTTAGCGCAGTTAGTGGTGAATAATTACAAGCTAGTAAATGGAAAAAATTGAATTTTTCAATGTTTTATTTCTAAACATTTGGATAAAAGGTGTCTTCGATTAGTTTTCAAGCTGTAAGATTAAAATCTAAATTTCCCCACTGATCTACAGTCGCCAGTCACGCTATTTTGTGCAACAGTTGTTTAGAGTATCAGCCCAATATGGACAAAAAGAACAATTTCTTTAACCTTTTCGAGACCGCGTCTGCCGCTGGATTCTCTGCGCTACTGGCGACGACCGCTCCCAGCGCCCAGCAAAGCACAGAAAGAGACGAGTGATGCGATCATCACGTATTTCATTTCTTCCCCAACAGATTGCCAGTTTTTGCATGTCGCTAGCGCCACGGGAAGCGAAGGTATTTAATTTTTTAGAGAAGCTTCCCGCTGGAGCCGCTGGGCAACGGTTAAAGTAGGCTTTCGCCATATTGCCAGGCGCCTTGAAAATTTATTGACCTCCGCAAGTCTATGAACTTTTTCTTGTTGGTAGATTTTATCGTACACGGTATCCCTTAATTACCATAACGATTCAGAGGACGATGACTGCACGCAGTTCAACCGCATGGGTCAAATCGATGAAATTTATTTTTAAAAAATGCTACAAGAACTTCTTTATCAAAAATAATCTCTTTGTCAAATTAACGATTTTATAATAGAAGAAACTTGGGAGCGAAAGAGCAAAAGCTATTATCGAAGTTAACCTAAAAGTTATACGGTAAAAGGAGGCTTAGAGGTTCGTGCTGTGTTTCCCCGAAATATAACCCAAGAGGATGTTGTCTAAAGGAATTATTCGTGGTAGATCGTTCCGTTTGGGGGGGAATTACTTTTTTATACGAACCCTTGACCCTTTTAGCCTGATCAAAAGTCTCGGACGAACGAAAATGTTAAAAACTTCAATAAAATCTATTCGAGGCCGTTGTCGTTGTTTACAATTCGTTTGACCGTAACATTGACCTTTAGAGCGATATCTCCTTGAATATTCGACGATAGAAATTGAAAAAAGTTTATGTTGATTTGAAAGAGGGGAAATTCGTGGTTATGAGGTCGTTTAAGGTGCTCTGAACGTTTTTAATATTTTTTTTCGTTCAATTTTATGCTAAATAAATTTCATGAATAAAACGCTCGATGCTTATGATAAGTTTGGTGAGCCCTTTATAAAATGGCCTAATACAATAATTCTGCTTGGATAAGTGTAAAATCGAGTGTCTAAAATAAATATGATAATATTACAGGGGTGTTTTTTGGATTAATAACAGAGAAAAGAGTCTCAAAGATAAAAACGGATTTCTTGAAGTAAGCAAGAAAAGCATAAAAGTACAGTAATAAGGAGGCTTTTTTGCCGGATAAAAGTACTGGTTTGAAGAGCTTCCAACGAAAACATCCTTAAAGAGTAGTAACAATATAGGAGGGGGATGTATAACGGAGGGGGAAGTATATGGGAGGGGAAGTATAAGTCAGGGGGAAGTATAACGGAGGGGAAGTATAAGGTAACAAGTTCTGGAAAAATGCTACGGCACCACAGACACAGTTGAGATCGGAAAAGATTAATATTCGGATTGACCCTACGTGGTCTGGAAGACCCTTCCCCAAAATCCCGACGTCGAGGGTATCACAATAACTTCTTTATGAAGTTAAAACGCCTGGAAATACGGTGAAAAAGGATTTTTTTCTCCAAAAAACCTATACTTCCGGTTAAAAAGGGTATTTATTGTCCGAAAAACGCCAGAAAATTAGTACAAAGGATGTTTGACAAAAAAAAATCCTTTTATTGGTCGAAAAAGTAGGCAGATTTAGGTGGCAGCAGTGGTTTAAATTCGCCCGGAAATGGTCCATACCTAGATTCCAGTTTCGCCGCTAGGTGGCGTAGTCCTCAACGCAGCATTCGTTTTTCACATTATTTACTGTTCATGAAATTTTACATATTTATGATAATTTAAAAATTTATCATTAAATCGTCGCGTTAGTTCTAACACCGGAGGGAAGAGCTCGTTTTTTCATTCTTCTCATAAAATTTATTTTGACTGTTTGGTCGCCCTCAAATATAAATATTTATTTCGTCGCGTTAGTTCTAAATCTCATTTGTTATCAATTTTGAGTTTGGCATTGTATCTGATGGTAAATTTTGTGGTGAATCGAATTCCGTTGGTAGTTAAACCCTATTACCAACAGAAAACGCGTAGTTCACGATTTAGCCAACAGGCGATGCATTGATTCCAACGAGAAATCAATCAATATTTTACCCTCCTGAAAACCTTGGAAAAATGAGATAGCCGGTGCTAGAACTAACGCGACGATTTAATGTTAAATTTTTAAATTATCATTAATATGTAAATTTTCATGAACAGTAAATAATGTGAAAAACTGAGGACTACGCCACCTAGCGGCGAAACTGCAATCTAGGCATGGACCATTTCCGGGCGAATTTAAACCACTGCTGCCACCTAAATCTGCCTACTTTTTCAACCGATAAAAGGTTTTTTTGGTCAAACATCCTTTGTGCCAAATTTTCTGCCATTTTTCAAAAAATAAAAAATACTCTTTTTAACCGAATGTATAGGTTTTCTGGAGAAAAAATCCTTTTCACCGTATTTCCAGGCGTTTTAATTTCCTTAAAGAATTCAATAACTCCGGAAAACAATGAAAAAGTTGAGAAAATCAGCAATTTGGCAGTTGATTATTTTAGACATGAACACTATAAATTACTATAGTCAAAATTTACTGCTTGCTAATATTACTTCATCATCTAATTGGTGAGGAAAATTATCGCTGTGAAATTTCCATGGGGATCCTGTAGCTAATTATATTGGCCCAGGGGAACGGAGTTGAGGAATTTGATTAAAAGAGGGAAGAATAAAATTAAAAATAAGTTTTCTCTCTGAAAAATGATGAAAACGTATAATTTCCAGGTTTATTTTTTGTATTTTATTTTTTTCCTCTTTGAATACTCCTATAGTGGACATCTTTGTATGTTGGAGTTGTAAATAAATAAAATAAAACACAAATGAAGGTAAATTACATTGATTTTGACGTCTTCAGTTTTGAACAAAATTTGTCATTGATTTCACCTTGTTTCAATTCAAATAGGTCGCACATTCCGGACATAAAGAGCCATAATTTTTCTCCCCCCCTCACCCAGGAAAATTGGCTAAAAATTGAAGTTTTCCGGAAAACCTCAGGATCGGTTCCCAGATTACCTCGAGGTCGAAAAAACCCTTTCCCAAAAAATATGGAGGGTAATACAATAACATCTCTCTGAGAAAGTTGAAGACAATTTGAGCCTACGTTTCTGAAAGACCCTTCCCCAAAATTCAGGGAGAGTAAAACAACTTTTTTTGGAAGTTAAAAAAATTTTTACGACTAAACCCGCATTACACCGAAGTATTGTTGGCTCACAAAAGACATAAACGTAAAAATTTCAAACCCATTGAATAATTTACAATGCGAAACTGGGTTTCCTGTAGCCTATTTTTAATTCTAAAAATTCGGATCTTTTGATCCTTATGCAGAAGAATGGAAGATAAAGAGAGGTCACGCGTAATTCTTACATGTTTATTATCTATAAAATTGTTAAAGATAATAATATTGTCGAGCACGAAACACGCAATGACTGATCATCGAACGTTACTGTTTAAACGTTTGGTTTTTAATTAGGTTAAAAGGAAGATTTCTTCTTTTTAAGAAACAGTAGAATATTTTAATTTTTTAACTTTTGAAAAATAGAACAAAAACTAGATAAAAGCTTGAGTTGGACAGCCGGAAATGAAGAGGACTGTCCGACGTTGAATAGAACGGTACGCCTGAGGTGTAAAACGAATTAGCAGCCACGAATTACTATTCGCACCTTTACCTCAAAAATTATCATTTTTTATCCACTTCTAACGCCAAGAAGCCTTTAGATGTAGCTACCTTGATTTTTTTGGAGTTAAGAACGGTTCCTAAAGGAAATTTTTGTCTTGAATCGATATGGGCCCCTCCAAAATTCTGTATGTCAACATCTGTTATGGTGAAAAGTTAACAAAATTGAGATAGGTAAGTAAAAAAACGACATTATTTGGAGGTTATAAAATTTTTTTTAGGCTTAAAATGGCAAAATGGCTGTTTTATATTCTAGTGAGCTACTCAAACGATTTTAAGCCATTCGCCTGCCTCATTAAATTTTTTTCACCAAATAAATCGTTCATTAGATGTAAGTTCGCCTATTCATAAAATTAACAATATTTGTTTTCTAAATGTAAATAAATTTTGAAAGAGTTAACGAGTTAACTTTGAAGAAATAAAATAATGAAAATGTGATTTTTTTAAAAATAATACCTTGACGAGGAAGATATAACGTGGAAAAAGTTGAGCCGGGGGCGAAAGTGGCAGTGAGGGGAGTGAGTTGAGAATATAACTGAAACTGAAAACTCGGCTTCTCTCTGGAGGTTCCCCGCCGCCCCTTTCCGCTCCCCGTAGTTTCTCGAGGTGCCGTTCGTGCCGCCACAGACCGGGATGTTCTACAGGACAATCAATAAAATTCCTTTCCACCCTTTGATCGCGGAGGCCTGAGAGCCGCAGGATGAAGGATGGGAATGATATGAAGTTTGACATCAAAGGAGTTTGCTTATATCTAAATTCAAGAGATGATTATAAATAAAAGTTGTAAATCAACAAATTCTTTGCCTCAAGCCACAAAATTATGAAGTTTAGATTGTTTAGAGGTGGCCATATCCACATTTGCTAAAATTTTCTTCCGTCAAGTGTCCCCGAAAAAAAGAGCTTAATATGAGCAAAAAATTTGCGATAAAAAAGAAGTTTATGGACTCTAAAAGATTAGGTTTTTAATTTTATTTGTTAATAAGTTCTAAGCAATATAATATTTTAATGATGCCCAGATCTCGATGTTTCACCGCTAGATGGCATCATGGAGAATCCAGAATACTAAGCTTATCAAGTTCACCAATCTTTCAATGGCGATGCAACTTAATATGGATGTTGGACAGGGAAAAACTGTTGATATTTTTCAAACCTCTTTAGGCCTGAAAAATGAGTCTTTAGGTCTTTTGAGTCTTTAAGCCCCTCTTTCAAGTTTTTCTGCAGATTTAATTTTATGAATTAAGTAAACGTAAAATTTGAATGATGCACAAGACAACTTGTTTCGCCGCTAGATGGTAGAATAATAGATTATAAAACAGTTGGCGTCGTATCCAAAGTACTTACCAAGCACACCAATCTTTATGGGGATGTAACTTAATATGGATGTTTTACAGAGATAACTAAGAAAAATGGTTGACACCTTTAAACCAATTGGGTTTGGATATTTGAGTGATACTGAGAAAACATCAAGCCAATTGCTGAAGAAAGGAGTTTGGAACGGTCAACTTAGGGTCGATGTCAATTTGATGATGCTGATGCTGGTGATACCGATGATGCCGATGTTGATAATTGATTGGACGATGAGAGAAGAAGAATAAATAAGAAGAAGTGGTCTTAAAATATATAATATTTTAAAAATCAGACCAAAGTTTCAATATCATCGGTTGCTGTTTTATTTAGATCTTCACCTATCTTTTTCTGCGATGGTTTTAATTACTGTTTACATTTTTTAAAAATTTAATTTGGTTTTTTTTTTAAATTATTGCCCTTTTTATTAGTAATTATAGCCACTTTGGTCGCTTTTTCTTGGGGTAAATGATGCCCAGAGCCAACTCGGTGTTTCGCCGCTAGATGGCGTGGCGGGCTCAAACGTTATCTTAGAAATTTTCGATATTTCTGTGCATATTTTTTTAGATTTATTATTTACTTTGTCATGTAATATACAAATCAATATAATGTAACACAAAATAATTTATATTTAAGAGAAAATAGAAGAGAAAATTGCAATTTTGTGAGAAGAAATGTGAAGAATGTTTAAAACAAACTGTGCTCTTCCCTCTGCTGTGGGGTATTCATCCAGAATATGAATAACACTCCGAAACAAGTTTTAAGTTAAGATCATACTTCTACAGGATCATTTCTGTAGTTGATCTTCGTTTTACTTACCGACAAAAGTCGGACACAACAAACCACGTTGATGAAACGTGGCGTTGTCCCTGAGCGTGAGGCAGCTCTCGGAATCGTATCTACGAGACCGTTAGCATCGATGACCGTCAACTCTTCCTTACCAGGGAGGGTGTGGGGACTACGTTTTCTGAGTGGTTTGTTGCAAATATCAAAAAGAATCATGAAAATATGGGATTGAGCCTAGATGCGTACGATAAATGAATGTTGCTTAGCAGCGTGTGATTTGGGAATAGGTGTCACTACTATTCGGGCTATCTGTTGTAAGGTATTCAACCAGAATGTATAATAACTCTTTGAAATTTAAGTTTAATCTTAAAACTTAACACTTTGAAAGTTAAGTTTAGAGTGTGAAGTTAGGATCATACTTCTACAGGATCAATTCTGTTCAAATAGAGGGAGTACGAGTAAGTTGAAGAAAAGGCCATTATTGATTGTTTCATGGTAAAGAGTTTATCAACTCTCAACATGGAACTTTTCTGAATCGAAAGCAATTCGTATAATTACGATTAATATTAAATTTCGACTAATTAAGTTTAATATTTAATTTATAAAGTCGATACAAATTAAGTCGATAATGAACTACGTTTATTACAAAGTCCTAGTTTAAGGATTGCGCCATCTAGCGTCAAAAGATCTCCCGCAGAAGCTGAATTAAACAACACTGGTTTCAACATTATAGCGATTAAAAAACAGTCATAAACGGTGTGTATAATATTATTAATTTTACTTCAAAATGAGGAATAGCTAGTAAAGTGAAAGGAGTAGTTCAGACGATCGCTCATAGATAGCGTGGGATGGTGCATTTCGATGTTAATACCGAAGCTACCTAGGTATATACTAAAATATAAAAGCTATCAAAAACACTCCGTGTAAAAAACACCCCGCCTCGCAAAAACCCTTCCACAGCAGCCAGAGCGCTGTGGCCACGTCAAAATGGGGAAAATTACCCTAAAAGTTTTATATTCCTAACTTTTTTGGGGTTGAGATAATTGGTTAAATCTTTGAAAAGGCCCTGGCTCAAATCGAAAGGAAGCTCTGTGCATAATTTCAAGTCAATCAGTGCACTAGATGAGGCTGTAGCCCTGGCTAACTGAACGGGAAGAAGAAGAAGAACACGCTAAAGGCGAAAAACCGCGTTTTCAGAGTTGTATATCTCGTCACCCTGTTTACTGATCGACTTGAAATTTTCAGAATTTACTATTATCGAATCAGAGAAGAACTGTATAAAATTTGACGTCGATCGGTACACAGGGTGCTGAGATACAGATACCCGAAAAACGCAAATCGTCCTGTATACATACCGGAAGCTCTGGGCTGCTAAAAAAGCCTAGGTTTATTTCCCTCGAAGGCCTTCCATTCTTCATCTCCCTTATGAGTCATTTCTCTCACTCGTACCGAGCGGTCTGAAAGAATGATGGGTCATCTGCCTTCAAAAACTCGGTTAGATAACCTGAAAATGGGGAAAAAGTTTAATTTCCTCATTTATATGAGATCGCCCTTTTATAATTAGTAAACTTAAATAAAATAATTATTAATTAAATATTATTTAATACTTAAATATAATGCTTACTGTTCTTTTAATTTTTTTTTGTGAAATTTCTTCAGGAAAGGCTACCAAAAACGATTTTGAGATAAATCTTTTAGTTTCCTGAGAAATCCAATAGAATGAGCCACAGGAACGGTCCGAAGCCTGTTTTTGATTTATAAGCGTTTAGCGGTTTTAATAGGAAATGGGAAGGACGAGATTCTTCAGATAAACGAAAAGGTGGTCTTTTAGAGCATTTGAAATTTATACCCTCCGGCTCAAGCAGGAAATTGGAAAAAAAGAATTTTTTCAAACTTAAAAAAATACTGTTCTAATTTTTTTTTAGGTGTATTCTTTTCAATTTCGAATGTGAGAAAATCACTTTTGACCTTTATAATCTTGTCTATATCTGGAGGTGAAATTGGACAGCTCAATTCGGCGTCCCTATTTTAGGTAGGTTAGAGATAGGGACAGCGGGGTCAGATAGAGGGATAAACGAAGGTGGCCCGATAATGGGGATGCTCATATATTACCCTACCCCATATTGCTCGTTTAAAAAAAGGTTACAAAAAAACCTTTTAGTCCTAACGCAATTCTTGGGATAAAAAATAATATAGCTTATTCAGATAAAATAGGTAAATTACGTTACTTTCTATAGGTAACTAAGCTAGAAAAGATAACGGATTAAATAATGTTCAGGGGTTGCGAAAAAAATCGACATTTTCTAGAAATAATGGCCTTGTGCGTCCAGACGCTCTACAGATCTTTTAACTTCCTAAAAGAAGTTACTGTGATACCCTCCACGTCGGGTTTCTGGGGACTCCGGAGGGTCAAATCGAATATTGATCTTTACCGATCTCAACTTTGTCTGTGGTGCCGGCCGGCCGTCCGTCCGTAGAATTTTTTCCGGAACACTTTACGGCCTCAGTTTTCAACCGATTTTCACCTGTTTTTGTCCCTTTGGTGTCTAGGAGTCTTATTATTAATCGTTCCTGAATCCCTCCTTGACTTAAAGGATACTTAAAGTAATTTTAGCCCCAAGGCTTCCTTAGGCGAATTTTCAGTGAAAATCAAGGATCAGCCAATGAGAAGCCTACATTCAGCGTTATAAACGACGAGAAGGTTACGAAGGTTAGATAGCCAAAAAATCCCCGTTTTAATTTCCAAAACACTTGGAGGACTCCTTAATTTACAACAAAACCTACCTTGAAAAAGGATACTTAAAAAGATGTTAGCTCCAGGCTTCTTAGGCGAATTTTCAAGAGAAAATCAAGGATCAGCCAATGAGAAGTCTACATTCAGCTTTATAAACAACGAGAAGGTTACGAAGGTTAGATAACCAAAACATCACCTTTTTAATTTCAAAATCACTTCAAGGACTCCTTAATTTACCTCAAAACTACCTTGAAAAAGGATACTTAAAAAATGTCAGCTCTAAGGCTTCCTAAGGCGAATTTTTAAGAGAAAATCAAGGATCAGCCAATGAGAAGCCTAGATTCAGCGTTATAACAACGAGAAGGTTACGAAGGTTAGATAACCAAAACTTCACATTTTAATTTCCAAAACACTTCGAAGTCTCCTTAATTTACCACAAACCTACCTTGAAAAAGGATACTTAAAAGAATGTTTAGCTCCAAGGCTTCCTGGCGAATTTTCATGAGGAAATCAAGGATCAGCCAATGAGAAGCCTACATTCAGCGTTATAAACAACGAGAAGGTTACGAAGGTTAGATAACCAAAAATCACCTTTTTAATTTCAAAAATCACTTCAAGGACTCCTTAATTTACCAAAATCTACCTTGAAAAGGATACTTAAAAATAATGTCAGCTCAAGGCTTCCTAGGCGAATTTTTAAGAGAAAATCAAGGATCAGCCAATGAGAAGCCTATTCAGCGTTATAACAACGAGAAGGTTACAAAGGTTAGACAACCAAAAATCACCATTTTAATTCCAATAACACTTCGCCTCCTTAATTTACCACAAAACCTACCTTGAAAAAGGATGCTTAAAAAGAATGACACCTCCAAGGCTTCTTAGCGAATTTTCAGGTGAAAATCAAGGATGAGAAGCCAATGAGAAGCCTACGTTCGGCGTTTAAACAACGAGAAGGTTACGAAGGTAGATAACCAAAAATCACGTTTTAATTCCCCCCTCCTCTAATTTACCACAAAACCTACCTTGAAAAGAATACTTTAAAAGAATGAGCTCCAAGGCTTTCTTAGGCGAATTTTCAAGAGAAATCAATGAGAAGCCTACGTTCAGCGTTATAAACAACGAGAAGGTTACGAAGGTTAGTAACCAAAAATCACCGTTTTAATTTCCAAAACACTTCGAGGACTCCTATTGACACAAACCTAAATTGAAAAAGGATACTTAAAAAGAATGTTTAGCTCCAAGGCATCCTTCGGCGAATTTCAAGAAATTTAAGGATCAGCCAATGAGGCCTACATTCAGCTTTATAAACAACGAGAAGGTTACGAAGGTTAGATAACCAAAACATCACGTTTTAATTTCCAAACCATTCGAGGACTCCTTATTTACCACAAAACCTACCTTGAAAAAACTGAGGAATATTAAAAGGCCTCCTTCTATTTTAAGGGAAAATTAAGGAAGTTTTAATTATTAAAAAACGCGATTATGGAGGAAACTTTTAAAAGGACCCTAATTTAAAAAAATTCATCTGCGGATGGTATCACAATATGTCAAAAAATGATACCTGTCCTTTTAATTATAATTAATTGGCTAAAAAGAGTGGCTTTCGGTGTGCGTGGTTTCTAAAAGAATGAAAGCCGGCAAAAAACGTGGATTAGCTAAGTGAAGGACAAGTGGAAACTTTTTTATCTCTAGTACTATTTTCCACGAAGTAATCCCTTCAAGGTTTTATCTTCACTCGCATTTTGGCTTTTTTTTCAACGTTTAAAAAATTGTTTATTAAAGCTGTTCGACATGTACAATAGTTTGGTTAAGCGAGGTAACAGGAATTAGTTATTAATGCGCTGAGAGGGGCCTCGCAGACCCAGGGTGGGCATAAATAATGCACTCGGAAACTTTATTAAAGCGAGATGGATTTCGAAATTAGTCCGGGACTTCATATGGTATCGTCATGTCTACCAAACTGAGAAATCAATTTTTCCCGGACAAATTAATATGAAAGTTAACACGGTATTTAACTAATCTGTGTTTTAGCAATTATAAGGGAAGAAGCACAAAATGCTCATTTTCCTTACCATGATAAAGTTAGATAAATGGTCGGAGCCGTGCGGATTCCAAATTAGACGCGATTACCCGCTGAATTCGTCGGAGTTTCATTCATTAGGTGCTTTCCTATGTAGGATCCTCCCATTCCCGAGCCACAATGACCAAAAAGTTTGAAATGTCACAGTTTTTCAAAATTTCAAAGGGAAGAAAAAAGTTCTAAGTACTTTCGAAACTTGTGGCGTCTTTTCGATCTTAATTAAACATTAGAAAACCGAGTTCACCTTTTATAAAACGTAATTTTAGCTCTGGCTTAATTTTGAATGGGGGGTGTTGGAGTTGTATGTTGAAAACGAAGTTTCGGGCGCTACTGAGACAATTATCCGGGGCCATTAAACTCTGTGAGCGGCGTTGTAACTTTGAAAGTAAAACCGAAATCGTTTCCCAGTTCTCGATGTCAAGTCTGTTCACTCCCAGCAACTCTTTTACCTCCGATTGACCCTTTGTTTAGCTTTACGACGTAGATAATGTGCGGAGATTTTACTTTTTTTATGGTCCCTTAAGTACTTCCAAGTTTATTGGCTTTACATTTAACTCGTTTAAAGCTAGGCGTTTAGGATTGGATGGAGTGACACAGTGAAAGATAGAAATGATTGTGATAGAATCACCTCACGGGGGGGGGGGGGGGGGAGTATAAAGGAGGGGAAGTTTTTCCGTTTTTTTTTTTTTTTTTTTTTTTTTTCGAAAATTTTTTAAGTATCAAGGTAGAAATAATAGGATTTTTGCCCGAGGGAGGTCCCTCTCTAACGGGTGGAAGGATGAAATTTCTCCCTCAGAACGCAGGACATTCGCCCCTAAAAGTAGTTTCCTATATTTGAGCACTAAAAATCATCGAAAATTTTTTTTTAAAAAGTTCATTCTAGATATTTTGGCATTCTCTACGCGGATTAGGGAGCAGTTATCAATACCGTTAAAAAATACCCGTTATCACGGTCATTTCTTCCTCCATTATTGCTTAATTATATGATTGCGGAATACACACAATTAAAAATTGTTAAAAATTAACGTTGAATTTGCCTTCTACAGCTTTATCCCCCTCGTGTTATCACTAGTTTGAATTTAGGCAAATCTCAAAGATAAATTTTTGAAAAACGCGGGAACTACACGCATGCGCGTTGCTCTGTTGGCTCGCGATGCGCGTTGTTCTGGTATCGTAAACTCGCATGTACCTTTTAAAATTAAAATCGAATTTTGAAAGCGCTAAGGCCTATATTTTATTTTTGAATCTCTAATCCTCAACCTTTTAAATTTTCAAAAAAAAAATGGTGCCAAATTCTGATTTTGGTGCCAAAATTTTAACTTTTGGGATCTATCCGAATTGCTTATTTTAAACCAAGCACAATTTTCTTCGTAGAATTTGAAACGGTTGATTTTTCCGAGAATGAGAGAAAATTTCGATTTTCTGTCTAAATTTGAAATACTCAACTGATATGAGTTATAATATTATTATTTGAGGTATTTTTTTACGAATTATACAAATTCACTTTTATAAAAACAGTGAGAGATACAGTGTTGCCAAATGTACGTACCAAGCACTCATTTGCTCTTTTGATAGTTTCGAAGAGCAAATGGAGTTAATCTCCTTAATAAGGTGGATTTGCGCTTTTGATAATCTGCGCACTTTTCGCCCTTGGATTACTGGGATTTGGACACCTTAAAACAATTTCTCGAGGTGGAAAGCAGGAGTTGAGAAGGGAGAGCCTCTTGAAAGCCATTAATTTTTATCCTTCTTTGGGGTAAACGAAGGGTCATTGTTGATTTTTTTTATAACTATGAAATGGGCCTTATCGTACTAATTTTAAGGTCTTTATGGGTAAATCATGATTTATTTAAGTTAACGAAGAGTACGTGTGCTGTTAATAAAGTTGGTTGATTAACGAGCCTGGAGCGTCGATGGGTGGGTAAAATGGTTGCGCGGAGGGAGACCCCCTTATGAATATCCCAGGAGTGAATGACGCCTCCATTTCCCTAATTCTTCTCCTCAATCTTAATTGGGTGGCCTTTCGGAAAACTTTTACCCGAAAGATTCTAAAACGTCAATCTTAATTCGATGAAACTTTTTTTTTTCTATTCGGATTGCACGGGTTTGTTTGGACGTGAGCCCGTTTTGTACGGGAACGGAGCCAGACGTGGCATAAAAAAAGGCCGCAGACTCGAAATTATTAAACGCTATTTTACAAATTACTTCTTTCCATCATTCACCCGTCAGTCGGTTCTTTTCACGTTAAATTTAACAATTCATTAGCAAGCAATTTCTTTTAATTTAAACGATGGATCTACACATTTGTTTTGGAAAGAACTCGTCAAAACCAACATATGACGACAGGTTTGTTGAAAAAAAAAGTACTTGTTTTAAGGCTTCCAAAGAAAACTTCCTTAAAGAGAAGTAAAAATATAGGGGGAAGTATAAGGAGGGAAGTATAACGGAGGGGGAAGTATAATCGAGGGGAAGTATAACAGAGGGGAAGTATATCGCAGGGGAAAGTATAACAGGGAAGAATACGGAGGGGGAAGTTTTTTTTCCAAAAATTTTCAACTTTTTTTTTGAAAAGTTTTTTTAAATTTTATAATTTAAAAAAATTCGAGTTTTTTTTTTTGATTTTTTTTTTTTTGGAAAATTTTTAAGTATCAAGGTAGAAATAATGGGATTTTGCCCAAGAGAGGGCCTCTCGTATGGCGTGGAAGTATGAAATTTCTCCCTACTAAAATGATAATAAATGTAAAAAATGATAATTTTTTACACCAAAAATTCGTAAAAATATAAGGAGTAATTAATGAAATTTGGTGAAAATCGGATTAACGGTTCGGCCGCAGCGAATTTTTTAAAATTTCAAAGAAAAAAAAATCTAAAATTTTCTTTTAACAGACATTCCGCCATTTTTCAAAATTCAAAAATCGAACTCGTTAATTTCTTGTCACCGTCCAAAGAAAATTTGGTGAAAATCTGGTGAAAATCGGTTGAAACTGTGGCCGTGAGGTGTGTACGGCCGGCCGGCACCACAGACAAAGTAAAGTTGAGATCGGTAAAGATCAACTTTGATTTACCCTTCTCCAAAAACCCGACGTGGAGGGTATCACAATACTCCGTTAAAGTTAAAAAATTGTTTTAGTCGAAAAGTAAGCTTTTTATTTTCTAAAGGAAATTTTTTCGGAAAACTGCTCCCTAATCCGCGTGAGATTGCCCAAAAATAGAATGAACTTTTTAAAAAATTTTCCGATGATTTTTAGTGCTCAAATATAGGAAACTACTTTTAGGGGCGAATGTACTGCGTTCTGAGGGAGAAATTTCATACTTCCACCCGTTAGAGAGGGACCTCCCTGGGCAAAACCCATTATTTCTACCTGATACTTAAAACAATTTTCGAATAAAAAAAAAACTTGAAAAACCTAATACTTCCCCTTTATACTTCCCCTCCTTATACTTCCCCCTCCGTTATACTTCCCCTCTTAATACTTCCCCCTCCGATATTTTCTTCTCTTTAAGGAAGTTTTCGTTCTTCTTCAAACTAGTACTTTTTTCTCTCTCTATCCTTTTGGCAGAAAGAGAGGCTACTTATGGACTGCCGGACGGCGCTATGTACGTTGTTTCAGTAAAAAAAAAGTGTTTTGAAGAAACTTGGCAATTTTAAACGAAAATCAAGACTGAAAATTAGAAACTTAATGGCATTCGAACAATAAGATTCACAAGTTTGAAATAACATTGGTTTGTTATTGTTGTTTTAGCCCTGAAAGTTGTTCTCAAACAGGCCGAACGTCTGGTTAAATAGTTTTGACATAGTTTAACTTTAGTTGCGGTCTTTTGAACCGCGATCGAGTTTCTAAAAGGGCGCGAGAGGTGCGCGATTTTCAGAGTAAAAAAAAAAAAAAACCCCTGGAGGGTCGCAAACTTCATGTTCAACTTGAGCAAACTTTTATTTGGACGATATTTCCTGACCACGTGGTTCGGAAAAGTTTCAAGGGGCCCCCCCGTTATTTTTCCACCTACGCCCTTACGACTTTTATGATTTGGGTGAATTTGTACGATTTTAGGGGGGGCTTATGAGGGGTCGGGAAAGCGGGGACGGTCGCCGGAAAAGCGCATGCCCGCCTTCTCATCTCTCAATGAAAACCACTCAGTAGACCACGTGAATTCGACCGGATTTATTCTCGATATATTCGCACCCCAATTAGATACATCGCTAACCAGGTACTACCAATAAAGAGAATCCAAATTTTGTGGTAAAAAAAATCTGAGCTATTTACCTACCACCGCAAAATTAATTAAAATAAATTAATGACCATGTAAAAAAAAAAAAATTATTAGCATTAAAAAAACTAAGTAGGTAGATTTAGAAAAAAATTATTGCTTAAAAATAGAAAATTAGCAAATTTATTTTTATAACAATTAGATATTTTATCAACTAATTAATTTGTTTTAAATATATATTTTTTTATAGTCAACTCATAAATTAATATTATTTACCACCTATAAATTTTTTACTAATTGGTGTTATAAATTTTTAACTAATTAATTAGCTTTGAGGGGATTCTAATTTTACTCTTGGTGAGATTCTCAAGGATGGTCTTGACAAATGAGCTGTGTGGTCAGAAAGGAAAACTTATCTAATTCTAGGATTTTGTGGAGATTAACTAATTTTATTTATTAGTTAATGAGAGTGGGTTCGAATCTAGATGGTGATTTTTTTTTTTTTTTCACGAGTTAGTCGAGCCCGCTAACCATTACACTGAGAGGTCATGGGTTCCAATATAGTGTAAAATTTTTTTCTTCTTGAAAAAATTATGAATTTTTCTATTAGGGGTTTAGCAGAATCCAACATTTTGGCACCCTAAAAAAAAATTAATTAGCAAATCAACACTATTTAATTTTGACTTTCTCAAAAATGCAGTTATTGCGATACCCTTCATAGATGATTTTTTGGGAAATCGTATTTTGCAGAATATGGTCTACCTTGAACGTTCTACTGCCGCAACTTTTCATCGGATTTTTTCCAAACCTTCAGGTTTTTGAGTGTCTATTATGATCTTCTGGTCAAGAAACACCACTTGTACCGGGCTGTTGGGTGTTTTTTATGATCTTTTGGTCAAGAAACACCATTAGTACTTTTGGGTGTTTTTTATGATCTTCTGGTCAAGAAACACATTTGTACCGGGCTTTTGGGTGTTTTATGAACTTCTGGTCAAGAAACAGCAGTTTTACGGCTTTTGGGTGTTTTTATGATCTTTGGTCAAGAAACACCATTGTACCGGGCTTTTGGGTGTTTTTATGATCTTCTGGTCAAGAAACACCATTTGTATCGGGCTTTTGGGTGTTTTATGATCTTCTGGTCAAGAAACACCATTTTACGGGTTTTGGGTGTTTTTATGATCTTTGGTCAAGAAACACCATTTGTACGGGCTTTTGGGTGTTTTTATCTTCTGGTCAAGAAACACCATTTGTACGGGTTTTGGGGTTTTTTATGATCTTTGGTCAAGAAACCATTTACCGGCTTTTGGGTTTTTTTGATCTTTGGTCAGAAACACCATTTTACGGGCTTTTGGGTGTTTTTATGATCTTCTGGTCAAGAAACACCATTGTACGGGCTTTGGGTGTTTTTATATCTTCTGGTCAAGAAAACCATTGTACCGGCTTTGGGTGTTTTTTATATCTTTTGGTCAAAACCCATTGTACCGGGTTTTGGGTGTTTTTATGATCTTCTGGTGAAACACCATTTGTACCGGGTTTTGGGTGTTTTTTTGATCTTTGGTCAAGAACACCATTTGTACCGGCTTTTGGGTGTTTTTATCGAATGTATTTGGCTAAAATTTAGGGAGGAAATAAAATTTAAAATTCTGTTAATAAAATGCTAAAAAGTTAAAGAAATTTCTTTTATCTTTGAGCGAGAAGGAAAATGCAATTTAACAGCCACCTAATCAAGTTTAAATAATTAACTCCTGAAACTGTGTCACTGTCAAACCGAAAATGAAACCAAATTATCGTGGCATAAAGTAATTAATTATTTGAGGCTTGAGCGCAATTTGTCAAAAAACGATTTCGTGAAATTAAATTAAAATTCTTGTTAATTAATTTTTTTTATGTTGCATTGTTTAAAAATAACTTTTTGAAACAAAAGGCCGCTTTTTTTCGATGATAGCTTTGAATTTTTTTGGTTGAAAAATTAAAGAAATTAAAGCTAATTTACCTGAAAATTTAAAAAATAAAAACAGTATTTGAGTAATTTCCAAATCTTTTTTGGAGTCATTTTATTTTTTGAAATCGGATCGAATGGGATTTGCGAAGTGATTAATCCAGGGGGAAATGGAAAGGGTGTTGGAATCCAGAAATGAATAAACACTTGATTGTAAATGGGAGGCGAAAAAAAAGCGAAGTGAAGCCGTCGTCAATAACCAATAAAAAGCGGGCAGCATTCTATTATGGTTGCCTACAGAATACGTAATGGCTCAAAGCCTGCAGACTATTGGATTGCTCGAAAATTATGCTGTCTTCTCCGTTCTCCCACCCACACCATCATTTTCGCGATTTTCATTTCTAAAATAATATTCTTTTGTTCTCTTTTAAATTTTAATTGAATAAAAACATCATTTTCTTTTGTGAAATAACATCGTTCAAGGCCCCCTTGAGTACAATTTTAAGGGTTGACTCTTGTTTTTTTTTTTAAATAAAATTTAAATGTAGGTATAAAAATAATTGAAAAAGAGTTCGCCTGATTTTCGGCTGTCAAATCTTCTGGTTAAGAAACACCAATTGTACAGGCATTTTATGATCTTCTGCTAGAAACACCTGTTTTACGGGTGTTCTCCCGAACTTGTGGTCAAGAAACACAGTTTTACCGGGCTTTGGGTGTCGTTTATGATCTTCTGGTCTAGAAACACCTGTTTTACGGGTGTTTCTCCCGATCTTGGGGTCAAGAAACACCAATAGTACCGGATTTTCGTGTTTTTTTACCTTCCGGCCAAGAAACACCAATTGTACTGGGCTTTTGGGTGTCTTTTATGATCTTCTGGTCAGAAACACCTGTTTGGGTGTTTCGGGTGTTTTGATCTTGGGTCAAGAAACACCAATAGTACCGGGATTTTTGTGTTTTTTGACCTTCCGGCAAGAACACAATTTTGTTTGGGGTGTTTTATGATCTTCTGGTCAGAACACCTGTTTAGGGTTTGGGTGTTTCTCCCGATCTTTAAGAAACACCAATACCGGGATTTTTGTTTTTTTGACTTCGGCAAGAAACACCAATTTTACTGGGCTTTGGGTGTCTTGATGATCTTCTGGTCAGAATCAACGTACTTGATGATGTTCGGGCTTTTGTGTCTTTTTGGTCTGGTCAAGAAACGCCAATTTTACCGTGTTTTGGTGTCTTGTGATCGGCATGAAAACCGTTTTACGGGTGTTTGGGGTGTTCCCAATCTTCCGGTCAAGCAACACCATTTACCGACTTTGGGTGTTTTTATGATCTTCTGGTCAAGAAACCCAGTTTTAGGGCTTTGGGGTGTTTTCTGTTCTTCCGGTCTAGAACACCAGTTTTACGGGTTTGTTGTTTCCTGTCTTCCGGTAAGCAACACCAATTGTACCGGGCTTTGGGTGTTTTTATAATCTTTGGTCAAGAAACACCATTTGTACCGGACTTTTGGGTGTTTTTATGATCTCTGGTCAAGAAACACCAGTTTTACGGGTGTTTGGGGTGTTTCTCAGATCTTCCGGTCAAGAAAACCAATTGTACGGGCTATTGGGTGTCTTTATGATCTGCCCAAGACACCAATTGTACCGGGCTTTCGGGTGTCTTTTATGATCTTCTGGTCAAGAAACACCATTTTACCGGACTTTTGGGTGTTTTTATGATCTTCTGTTCAAGAAACACCTGTTTACCGGGTGTTTGGGTGTTTTTTATGAGCTTCTGGTCAAAAACACCAGTTTAAGGGTGTTTGCTCAGATCTTCCGGTCAAAATACCAAGTTTACTGGGCTTTGGTGTTTTTATGATCTTCTGCCCAAGAAACACCAGTTTTACGGGTGTTTGGTGTGTTTCCTCTGATCTTCCGGTCAAGAAACACCAATTGTACTGTGCTTTGGCTGTCTTTATGATCTTCTGGTTAAAACACCAGTTTACGGGTGATTAGGGCGTTTCCTCTGTTCTCCGGTCTAGAAACACCTTCTTATGGGTGTTTTCCTGATCTTCTACCCAGAAACACCAATTTTACCAGGATTTTCCTGCTCGCAGGTTCCTGGAACATTTTACTGCAATAATTTTCATCAGATTTTCACCAAATGTTCCTATGCTAATCAAATTAGCGGTGGATGAAAGACACAGGTGAAGGTTATGTCTCATAGAGATTGTCGGAAATGAGACAATGGAAAGTTGAGCTTTTCAAGTTTCTCGGAAGCCTCAAAATCGGGCACGCCTTTCCCCCTTTTACCCCATCCCAACCACCGGAACTCCAACATACAATGTCGAAATCAAATTAAAATTCTTTTTCTTTTGAAGGCAAAACCCGGTAAATTTAACCGCGACATTATTGTTTCCAACATTGATTAAACCGAACTTACAAAAGGGCGGAAAAAAAAAACGTCGATTTTAATTTCTTTAAGAACAAAAGTCCATTAAAACCCAATTTTTAAATTTTCATATAGTTTTGGAGTCGTTTTAATTATAGTATAACTTAAAAAAATAATAATAATAAAAATTTATTTCCCTCGGGTGTTTTTTCAGCAGATGGTTGAAGATAGATGCTCCAGGGGTTAAAGTTCTTATTTCTTTACTATCCCATCTTGGGTTCTATATTTTTCCATTTTTTACTATTTATAAAATTTTTATATACTTCAAATAATATAAGTCTAGAAGTAAATTTTTAGCTGTCCCAATTTTTTTTTCTTTTTTTTTTAATGAATTTATTACCGACATATTTTAGCTTGGAATTCCTCGAGGTTATCGGGTGAGAATGTAATAAAATATCTGAAAAGATTTTAATTAATTGTGAGCGACATTCAATTAGGAGGGCCTAGGTATTTTTTTTTTTGGGGGAAAAAAGGGTTAATTGATTTACTTACCTTTTTTTTTTTTTTTCGAAGGGTAGATGGGAGAGAAGTGGTAGAAATTATGTTTGACCGTGGCTATTGTTGAGAAGGTCATGGACATCGGACGCCCTCAATCTGGGAGTCGATTTTTCCATTTGGCCTCCGAAAATCTCATCTCCTCCGCCTTTTAACAATCATTCCCTCATACACTGTATGATCGGAAAAGCGAAAAAAAGGGTATTTTTGATTTCTTTTCTAAAATCTCCCTTTGTTTCTCTCTTTGTTCGAAAAAATGATTTTTTAATTGACTTTTGAAAGGTTTGAGTTGTTCAATTTTTAACTTCCTCAAATAGAAGTTATTGTAATACTCCATAAGTTAAGTTTAATTTTCGGGAACACTTCGTCCACAATTTTCGCTCTATTTTACAAAATTTTCACCAAATACTCATTTATTTTTTACGAATTTTGGTGTAGTAATAATTTTTTTTTGGATTTTTAGTAGGAGAAATTTGATATTAATTAAATTTGATATCGATAGTTCACCGTTTGCGAGAGAGGCATCCCTTGGGCAGAAGCCCATTATCTACCTTGATAATAAATTTTTTGAAGAAAAAAAACTTAGGTTTTGAATAAAAAAAACTCCCTCCGTTATATTTCCCCTCCGTTATACGTCCCCTCCGTTATACTTTCCCCTTCTATATTTTTACTTCTCTTTAAGGAAGTTTTCGTGGAAGCTCTTCGAACTAGTACAACTACAAAACTTAAGTAGGTTCTTGAATAAAAAAAAATTCCCCATCCGTTATACTTCCTCTCCTTTAGTTCCCCCTCTGTTATTCCCCTCCCTTATAGTTCCCTCCTTCCCACTCTGTTATTTTCCCATCCGTTATACTCCACCTCCTTTATACTTTCCCTCTTTATGCTTCTCCCTCCTATATTTTTACTTCCTTAAAGGATTTTCGTTGGAAGCTCTTCGAACTATTACGACTACAACTTAAAGGTTCTTGATTAAAAAAAATTCCCCCTCCGTTATACTCCCCCCATATACTTCCCCCTCCGATATAATTCCCCTCCCTTATGATTCCCCCTCGTTATACTTCCCCTCCGTTACTTCCCCCTCCTTATACTTTCCCTCCTTATACTTCTCCTTCCTATATTTTTACGTCTTAAGGAAGTTTTCGTTGGAAGCTCTTCGAACTACTACAACTACAAAAACTTAAGTAGATTCTTGAATAAAAAAAAATCCCCCATCCGTTATACTCCTCTCCTTGTAGTTCCCCCTTGTATAACTTCCCCTCCCTATTCCCCTCTGTTATACTTCCCAGTTTTTTCCCATCCGTTATACTTCCAACCTCCTTTATACTTTCCCTCTTTTATGCTTCTCCCTCCTATATTTTTACTCCCTTAAAGGAAGTTTTCGTTGAAGCTCTTCGAACTAGTACACTACAAAACTTAAATAGGTTCTTGATAAAAAAATTCCCC
>JACGAQ010001292.1:0-64239 GCA_014119065.1 Orius insidiosus | reverse complement strand
TTTGATTGACGTATATATACGTTCTTAACGACAAGGACTACGACTATTTCGACCCTACCATAAAGGAACTGATCAAATTCACCATAAGTGAAGTCAATAGGGCAGACCGCTTTGGAGCATTGGAACAAAGTCGGACTTTTGGCCTGTGCACATTTCTGGACCCACGATTCAAATATCTACCATTCACACTTAAAAGCACATCGGACGCAATTTACGAGCGATTGAAAGGAATTATGGTACGAAGAATTAAAGAAAAGCAACCAACTACTGTTCCCAACGCCTCCACTGCTACGACCATTGAAAGAGCGACGACAGTAACCAAACGATCCATTTGGGCGGCATTCGAAAAGAAAGTAGAAGGTCATGCTCCAATTAGTACGTATCAAAGTGTTTAACGAAAAAATTATTTTATTTAAATAAAAAATTATGTAATTGCAGACTCCGCCGAGAGTAGAGCAATTATAGAGTTGCAGAGGTACATGGAAGACGGTGCCTGGACCGATCGGAGGACCCCATAAAATGGTGGAATGATCACAAATATAATTATCCACTATTAAGTGAGATCGCCCAAGTGGTTTTCGGTAATAATAATTAATTTATTTATATTTGGCTTTGATTTTCAATTGATCAAACTCTCCCATTAATTGTGTAAATTGGTATTTAATTTTGGTTACAGGTTGTTCCGACCTCGGTTCCATGCGAACAAATATTTTCGATGGCGGGGATGATCATGTGCGATCGACGATCCACTGTCTGGGGAAAAATTAAAAATGCTTACTTTTAAATGTTAATTCAAAATAAAAAACTCCTTTAAGTTGTTTTTTGTTTACATATAACATTTTGGTCTATTCTTAGAAAAAGAAATTGAGTCGTCGGAATCGGAGCAGTTTGGATTGCCTACAGCCCGCTCTGGGCTCCATAGGCCATTCTTAAACGAAGCAGAGCGAGACGGACGGAGCTGCTCTGACCTCCAAGAGAGGGAATCAAAACTTGTAGTATTCGGTTCGGACTGGAGCCGTTTGGAACTGAGCTGTTAAGGGATCGAATACGTTGCCGGAACTGGAGCTGTTGGAACCGATACGCGATTTTGCCGATCCATAACATCCCTAGATTAAAAATTAAAAACAACAACATAGACATAGAGAAGCTATCACAGACTAATTCCCGCTTTAATTTAAAAAATTAATAGCCCGGGTAGATTGTGTTGAACCCTAAGAGATTTTGTTTATTGCAAGCTTATTTTCCAGATATATACGTATATACATTTTTTCTTTAAACCTTCTACGACCCAAGTTTCCTTCTTTACCCATAATCTTTGGTTCTTTTAAGTTAAACTTATGGTCCATTTCAATAGCATGCTGAGATAGACCCGTCCCATTTCTACTTTTATTACTACAGTCTAAACCATGTTGATATATCGTTTTTTTTATTTTTTGCATTGTCTCCCCAATGTATGTGCAATTACAGCTTTGGCCTTGGTCTCGGCCTTCACAGTTTAACTTGTAGACTACTCCGGATACATTTAATATGTTTTCTTGGTCTTATAGCTTAGTATGCATGCATGACATTTATTCTTATATTTAAAGGTGATTAGTGTTTCAGGTAACTTGGATTTATAGGAAACTTCAATTTGTTCGAAATTTCAGGTACATAAGTGATCGAGTTATAAAAACATTTATCATTAAAATTAGGAACAATTTGGTTGACAGTAGTAGGAAAATTTTGGTTTGCGGTTGTCCTTTATGAAGAAATCAATTTTAATATTAGGCTCTTAGGAAGTTGTTTAGTGATATGTTGATAATGGTTTCTTTAGCTTTTTCATTACCTCCATACTTCTCACTGAAACCACCCGGTTCCTGATAAGGTTATTAGCGCAATTCATTTTTGAGGAAAAAGAATGTGAAGACCTAAAATCGAAATATCCCACTGTTCATCTTAGACCTTTCTTGTATTCTTTTAACTTTTTAACAACTTCAAACCAAAGCAAAGTAATATTTTAGTCTTAGTTGCCTAAGATTCAGGCATGGCTTCCCCCAAAAGTGAAAATCGAATAAAAAATAAAAAGAGTATAAGTACTCTTAAAAAGAAGTTTATTGTTATGTATATTTTTTGTCATCGTAAAATAAAAAATTCCTAGTCCTGCAAAAGACCCTGGTCGTTAATAAAACAATAATTTATTGCAAGTAATATTGTACGTACCTTATTTATCTGATGGGTTTGTTGCTTTTCGCAACTGATGTCACGTAGTCCAAAATCGTTATTTCATCATTTATATATTTCTTGATTATGCCTTCGATGAATTCTTGTTTTCGCCTGTATTTGTTTCTTATCTTTATGGGTTCTCCTAAACTGTTTATTGCTATTGTTGTGTCGGTTTGTATTTCATGAAGATTGTCCAAAAAAATATAAGTATTGGGATGAGCGCAAGAAAACATTCGATTAAATTTTGAGTGAAAGGCCTCGCAGGCGTTCGTCGAGCGAACTGTCCACGAATTACGGGCACCCACATTATTGGTGGGAAAGGAGCACACTTAATGATATAATTTTTTTGTAAATATTCAAAAATTCCTTGATATTAGCATCATGAGGTAGAAAAGCTTTCAAATTTTTTTCCACAAATTGTTCAACTTCGTAAGAGGCTAAATATGGCAGCCCGAATACACATTGTAAAAACTTTCCTTCGTCTGACTCTGATCTAAATGTTTTTGCTAGACCAAGACTTGAAATTTTTCGGGACCAGCTTTTGCCCCAAATGAAATTTGCATCCTTTTATATTAATCAGTGGCCATATTTTTTTTGCTGCGAGGTGTATTCCTATTTCGAAATCGGCAATTTAAACTAAAATTTATATTATGGCGTACGCAGTGATTGTGGACAATGTGAAAAGCTTCCTCGTACGTATCTTGCTTTTTGTCCTTCAATTAAAAAAAACCAGGGGGATGTAGTGACCGCTCCGTATTACGTGAAGTGTAAATAATTGTGTGAAGTACTTCACAGCGCATTTGAATGTACCATCGACGTAGATGGAGCCTCCTTTGCTTAAAATATTTAAATTTTTTTCGGTCGAGAGCATAATTATTCCTTTTTTGAATCGTTGTGCCATAAAAATTTTTCTCCTTCTTTGGTTACCGAATTCAATGTGGATATAGTTTCATGGACTTCGATACGTGATTTAGGAAGTTTCGGCCTAAGGACCGCCCGGGCACGCTGCGCGGAACTTGTAACCAGTCTTAAGCTGCGTTTCCACTGAGCGAGTTTGACTCGCGAGCGCCTAGGCCGAGGCGGCACCGCGAAACGATCTGCGAATCTGATGCGCGAGGACGCGAAAAAAAGGGTGAGCGGCCAGTTTTGTGCGAGGCAAAGATGGCGTTGCATCTCCGGCTTCAAGCAACAGCATTTTCATTTCATTTTGCTCCGAAGTTGTGAAGCTGGCATGTTTAGTTCCGTGCTTATTTCTTTCCACGCGTCCTCTCTTTTTTGCCGGTTCATATACGCCTTCAAATGGGGATTCCATAGAATCGGGTAGTTTTTATAACACTGTATAAGTTGACGAAACTTCGTTTGATCCATCTCGGAAAACATACGCGAACAAAGGATCGAACTCGTGATCGGGATTCGGGTAAACAAAGATGGCGTCCCGTGGTTGACTCGCGGTAGGGGAAAAAAGACGTTTCCACTGCGCGAATCATAAGGGCGAGTCTCCTTTGATGCGCGCCAGAGACCGACAGGGTCCTCGCTCACCCCGAGGCTGCCTCGCGCGGCGTGACTCGCGGCTCAACGCCGTTTCCACTGAGCGAATCGAGCCGTGCGAGGCAGCCTCGCGCGGCAAACTCGCTCAGTGGAAACGCAGCTTTATATCAGTTTTAGTGAACCCATCTAAATTCTCCGTTCTCAGCAATTTTCTTGGTCTTTCATTAATGAGTTCATCCTAATTACAAAAAAAAAAATAATCCACCAAAAATCCGTGTAAAAATAATCTTTAGAAAAAATCCGTCTAAAAAAACCTACCTGGACTGGATTTCTTTTTAAAGAATTGTTGACGGCCTGGCGACGTAAAATTTTCGCGTCTTCTTGAAAATGATTGTGGCATAAATCGGCTTCAATCATCTTTTCATTTTGTAATTTTATTCGAGCTGTACAATTTTTTCTTACACATCGATATGCCGAAACTCCGTCCCGCAAATTTACGTCAAATTTAAATTTATGACCGCTTACTACTTTTAAAACTTTGCCTCGTTGGCTAAATATTATTTATTTATTATTTAATATGCTTACAGGAAGACCCAAATAGCATTTACAACATTACAACATTTACAACATTAAACAGAAATACATATAAAAAATAAATAAAATAAAACTCTGTGAACAATTAAATTTAAATAAATAATTAGTATTATTTATTTATTCATAACGCTTACCCAAAGCGTGTAAATACAATCAAATAATAACCTAAAATAACACAGACGAATCAATTTTCAACTTACGAATAGAGGACTTGAATTGAGACAAGTTACAATTAAAGTAGTCAACATTACGATTAATGACTTTATTCGATATATCTAAAAAACCCGAGAACGTAAGTGAACGACCGTAGTCCGTTCTATGAAACGGGATAGCGAAACAAAACTCCGGACGCCGAAAAGACCTCTGAGGAACACTAAACCCAACGAGTGCCAATAATTCTGGACAATCCAATTCACCTTGCAAGAGCTTATAGAGAAAACAAGATCCCAAGTACACAATTCTTTGAATTCTTTGAATTTCTGTTACTATTCCTTCCATTTCACAAATAGGACAAGAAACTGACTAGATAAATTTTCCTTGGAAGTGAAGAGAGATAATTAACATTAACGTTGTGAATTAGTAGTGTTATTTGTAAATATTTTTAATAGAACATTCTTCCAAAATAGCCCTTTCGCCGAGTTAACGTTTACTATTTAAAATATCTTTTCGCCGAGTTCACGTACCGTTTTTATATCTATCGCCCAGTTAACTTATTTTTTTTTGGAGGTGGCTTATAGAACCCAATTAAAAAAAAAGGACCGGATTAGTGACATCGGCCTCCCTCGCCGAGCTAACATGCACCCGATTTCTTTCCGAGAAGGGGTAATTACGTTTTTTACTTCACCGGGAGTAAAGAACATGCTGAAAGGACTTAGCTGAAGGGGTTTGTAGCGGTATGCCATCAGCTGATAAAATATCAGATTTAGTTGAATAAAAGAATTCATACGAATTAACAAATATTATTTCATCCGAATATTTATACATCTTCAATTTGGTGACCCCTTCGTAAGAACGTAAGTTGCTTAATTTTCAACGTTCGTTTTCTTTTTCAACGTCAAGACGACGATACGATTAACGTTTCAACGTTATTAATTTCAACGTTCGTAAATTTATTATCGATTTTTTCGCACATTTCGTTCGTATTTTCGCACTCCGATTTCGTAAAAATGCAGCAACAACACACATAAATGTTTCGTTGCCTACATTTAACAGGGACTGTCCGGCTACCTGGTTTTTGCGAATAGAAAGCTTGTTCCGGTCTAGGAACATTAACGACGATCAATTAAAGTATGACTTGTTAGTCATTTCCCTACCGGAGCAGGTGCTGCAGGATGTTGAAGACATCGTCTTGCATCCACCGGAAAACGAAAAGTATACGACTTTGAAGCGAGGTTTACTAGCTGAATATTCGCTGTCGCAAGACACCTCCTTAATGAAGATTCTTCAGGGTCTGCCACTGGGGATAAGAAGCCTTCCTTCCTTCCTTTTGAAGGAAATAAAGCGCTTAGCACAAGGAAGGTTTAACGATGAGGTGCTGCGCACACTTTGGCAGTTTCAGCTGCCACTGCCCATGGTTCATGTAATTGGTGCCGGGGGTGAACAGGATTTGTCCGTTTTAGCCAAACGTGCTGATGACTATGCTGATCGTGAGTTGTTGAGGAGGGATGATCGTGTATGCGCAGTGGCCTCCCAACGCGTTGCGACAACTGATCAAGTAACTCAGTCGGCAAGTGGACAGGTAACTCAGGCGACAATGGACAGTCGACAAAGGACTCCTCGAAGAATTTTCAGCCTCGATCGGAACGTAAACGATATCATCAAAGTCATTCATCAAAGTCATCTGATCTTTGCTTCTATCATGCGACGTACGGTGCGAAAGCACGGAAATGTGTTTCTCCGTGTAAGTTATTTCCGAAGCCGGAAAACGAATAAGGCGGTCGTTGGATGCGGCAGACGACGCGCCCCTTTCTTCAAGTAGCCTTTGACAAAATTTCGTTTCCTCATAGATACAGGAGCCGACGTTTCTGTCATACCTTATGATTGCAAAAAGCACTCGTAATTTTTCGTGTTCTACTCTTTTCGCGGCGAATGGGTCAAAAATCTTCACGCATGGAACACAAATGCTTACGGTACATCTCGGTCTTCATAAAGAATTTTCTTGGTCATTTCTTATTGCTTCAGTTCCGTATGCAATTATTGGAGCTGATTTTTTGTCTCATTACAACCTAACAGTAAATTTAAAATCACGCTGTTTAAAAGATAAGACATCGTCATACTGTACTCGTGGTAAACTATCTAATATATTCAATTATTCATCTATATCCACGTTAATTAATGATGATTCTGCGTATACAAATCTCTTGTCACAATTTAAAGACATAACTCGACCGTCTTTAGGAAATGCTCCGGTAAACATAATGTATGCATCACATAGAAACTACTGGACCACCTTGTACGGCACGTTTTTAGACGCCTTGATCCAACTAAGTATGCGGTTGCAAAGAAGGTTTGATCAAATGATACGTCAAGGTATATGTCGTCCTTCAAAGAGTTCATGGTCGAGTCCATTGCATATGGTACCGAAGAAGACAGGTGATTGGAGACCATGTGGGGATTATCGTGCGTTAAATAAGAAGACGAAACCGGACCGGTATCCTTTGCCGCATATCTTCGATTTAACTCAAAATCTCAATGGGAAAACGATATTTTCTAAAATTGACCTGTTGAAGGCGTATCATCAGATTCCAATGGCACCCGACGATATTGAAAAACTGCTATTATCACGCCGTTCGGATTATTCGAATTTCCTCAGATGACATTCGGTTTGTGTAATGCTGCACAGACATTTCAACGTTTTGTCAATGAAGTCATCAGAGGTTTGAATAATGTTAGTGCTTATATCTATGACTGTTTTGGTTGCGAGTTCCTCTGTAGAAGAGCATCTTCAAGACCTTGAGGCTCTTTTTAGGCGTTTTCAAGAATATGGCGTAGTTATAAATGTGGCGAAATGTCACTTCGGAGCGTCAGAGGTGGAATTTTTGGGGCATGTTATTTCGGTTAATGGTATACAGCCGCTTCCATCTAAAGTCGAGACTATTGACAACTTTTCTCCTCCAAAGACGGTACATGGATTACGTCGTTTTCTTGGCATGTTCAATTTTATCGTCGTTTTGTTCCAAACGCAGCTCAACGCTCATCGCTTTTGTCTGCCTTTCTTCAAGGTCATACAGGAAAACAGGATTCTGATATCGCTGGGACTCCTGACTCTCTTGCTGCTTTTGCGTCGTGTAAGGAGGGTACGAAATGCAGTTCTTTTAGCGTATCCAAACGCTAATGCAACATGGTCGTTGGTAGTTGATGCATCAGATAATGCATTGGGTGGTTCTGTTCAACAGCTGGTATCGGGTTGTTGGCAGCCTCTCGGATTTTTCTCGAGAAAGTTGAGCGCCGGTGAAAAAAATATTCCGCCTATGACAGGGAGCTACTAGCTGTCTATGCTAGTGTCCGATACTTTCGTCACTTGCTTGAAGGTCGTCAGTTCATCATATATACTGATCATAAACCGCTCACGTTCGCGTTCTCTCAGAAGTCTGATAAAGTTTCGCCGCGTCAGGCTATGCAAATGGATTATAGGCCAGTTTTCAACTGACATACGTCACATCTCTGGTAAAGACAACGTTGTAGCTGATTTTTTGTCGCGTATTGACTCTATAGATTTTCACGCTTTATCAAAACTTCAAAGTGACATTAAGCCCATTGAAGGATCGTCGTTGGATTTAAAAAAAATTAAATTTCAAATGTTGAAACTCCGATTTGGTGTGATGTGTCCACTGGCATTATTCGTCCATCTTCCAGAGGAATTTCGTCGTGCGGCATTTGACGGTATTCACAAGCTCTCTCATCCAGGAAGAAAAGCTTCATTAAAATTACTTCAGCAACGGTTTATTTGGCCTTCAATGAAGGATTGTACACTATGGGTCAAGCAGTGTGTTGAATGTCAAAGAACAAAATCACTCGACATACACGTTCGCCACTTGGCAAGTTCACGGATCCTACTGATCGATTTAAACATGTTCATATTGATCTCGTTGGTCCGTTACCACCTTGTAAAGGGTTTACTTTTTTGTTAACTTGTGTTGATAGATTTACTAGGTGGCAAGAGGTTGTCCCTTTGATTGATTCGAAAGCTGAAACTGTTGCTAAGGCATTTCTTTCGACATGGATTTCCAGATTTGGTGTTCCAACGCAAATCGTTACTGACAGAGGGGGCAGTTTCAGTCGTCGTTATTCACTGAACTTTCGCGGTTACTTGGTATTACACATAATTTTACTTCGGCTTATAATCCGAAAGCAAATGGTATGGTGGAGCGTCTACATCGTCAACTAAAAATTGCTATTCGATGCCGTGAATCGATGAACTGGGTTGATTCTCTACCAACAATCCTTTTGGGACTCCGCACTTCGTTGAAGGAAGATTTGGGTTGTAGCGCAGCTGAACTCGTGTATGGCACTGTTCTGTCTTTGCCAGGAGATTTTCTCCCTCAAGAAACAACATCGGGTGGAGGTTTGCCATCGTCACATTATTTTATTACGAATTTACGCCGTACAATGAGGGAGTTAAGACCAATGCCTTCAAGATTGGCTAACGCGAAAGTTTTCGTTCATCCTGATTTAAAATCATCTTCGCATGTTTTTGTTCGAGAGGAAGGTATTAAGAACTCTAGAACCTCCTTTCACGGGACCACATCGAGTAATACGGAGATTTGATAAGACCTACGTTTTGGATTTTAACGGGAAACATTTAGACGTTTCAATAGATCGTCTTAAACCGGCATTTTTTGAAGAGACGAATATATCAACTGACGACGCCCCTTTTTCCGTTTCTGTGCCTTACCTTCCACCTAACACATCACAAAGTATGACCCTACCGCTACTTCCCACCCATACCAGGTCTGGAAGACGTATTAAGTACCCTGTTTTTCGAAGTTACAGGGATTAAATTTATTATTTTTTTTTTTTTTGGTAGGGGGGAGGTAGTTGTAGCGGTATGCCATCAGCTGATAAAATATCAGATTTAGTTGAATAAAAGAATTCATACGAATTAACAAATATTTTTCATCCGAAATATTTATACATCTTCAGGTTCTTAGATGTTTTCTCTGATCATATTATCAAACTCCTGGTTTTTAACAGGGTTTGGGGAGAATTGCAGTGCTAGTAAGTTGGAGATTAGATGTCTTCCAATGATGTGTTCATAAACCTCAACGACCTGGAAGGGAAAACCTGAGAAGAGATTCTCGAGAACTACTATAATTTCCGACCAGCAGGCCGAAGACTCGGAATTTGACGGAGATAGCGAAGCTGACGATTTTATTTTATTTTTTATTTAATGTCCGGGGCGGTGCTAGCTTAATAGCCCCTCCGCACTTAAATCCTAGAGGATCTATTGTGCTACCCCAACTCTAGGGATCAGATTCTGGAGACTGGTAGAGTTCTCATGAACTCCATCAGTCTCCGGAAGGCAGTGCCTTTCAGGTCCGCCAATGTGAGGAGTGGTTTGCCGAAGTGCAGGTACCTTCTCCTCGCGAGTGCTTCGCATTCGTACAAAAGGTGCTCTGACGATACCTTCCCGACCAGCACTCCGGCCGAGTAGGCCGACTTCATCTGCAGTCAAATTGCTTAGAATCTAATTCAGCAGTTAGCAAGACTTTAGTTAATACTAAAGTTATTCATTTTGTAATTTTTAGGAGATTCATTCAACGACGACTCTGAAGAAGAAATCATAGACGACCCAATAGTTCGTCCAAAAATCCCTATCGATCTTCCTTTCACGGACTCCGACAAAGATTCAGACTCAGATCCAATCATGGACATTCCGAAGTGGCGGAAAAGCAATGGCAGTCACATCGTCCAAAAATTTCTTACGTCAAAATTCGATCAGCCTTTTGCTACCACACAAACAATTGACTTTTTCCGGCCTGTGGAAATATTTTTTTCTTTTTTTACGATTAAACTCTTACAGTACATTTGTGACCAGTCAAATTTGTATTCCCAACAAAAAGGTACAAATCTCAATCTCAATATCGAAGAACTAAAAGCGTTTCTTGGTATACTAATTATAATGGGTTTTCATCAGCTTCTTTACGGTTTTACTGGTCTGAAAATAATAATTTTCATGAAGAAAGGATTGCCAAAATTATGTCTTTAAGATTCTAAAAGGGAGGAAGAACACGAAGATGCTTAAGCCGTCGTCGCATACTGCATCAGGCAATACTACTTACAGTTAGAAACTGTGAAGGACTGAAGTCATCTGCTTATTTAATTTGAATTTTTAGATTTAACAAGAAAAAAAAGGTGTGTTCCCTTTTCCGCGCCTCCCATTTCCGCGCCTGGTCTGGATTTTTAATTTTTCTTCCCACTTCCGCGCCCCAAGTATAAATTGTCCCACTTCCGCACCTCTGAAAATAGTTACAATAAAATAAGCCGAATATAAACAAAATAATCCAAAACAAACTGTAATGATTAAAATGGACCAAAATCTCCAATCTCCCCCTGTCTCTCCTCTTATTAGGGATTCTTCGAGGGAGGCTCTGCTGACCCGGTGAAATAGTTATAAAAACTATAAAGTCCATCAAATGCCGGGTCAGCAATCAGATGCCTTCCCGGAAAATAAAGAGTCCCTTGGAGTGGGAGAGATCCCTCGTCGGATGGAAATTACTGAAAATCGAGGCCTGTTGACGAACCTCGGTCTAGCTAACATCATCGCTCAGCTCCCTCAGCGGTAAGTCCGATATTGAAGTTTAAAGTCTCTCCCCCCCCCCCCCATTACATACTACCATTCTTATAATTTTATAAATAAAAACATTTATCTTATTATATAATATTTATCTTTTAATATATTACATATTATTAATAATCAGCTACCCCCCTAACAATTACTCTTTTTTTATTCCATCACAAGTGGTGGAGGCGCCGGGTGTTCTCCCCCTACGTCGCAAAACCCGACGTCCCCGTCGGAAAACTTACCTCCGAGGGCCTGCTCACAGTCCCCGGCCTCTCTTACATCCCCCAGCGTACCTTTTGAAAAAAAAAATAAAAAGGGGGAAGGAAATTTGAACAGAACTACATAATACCTAACTTAATACATACAGAATAAAAATAAAATAATAAAAGTCTATTCTAAAATGATTAAACTATATATTAGGCTGGGGCCACTCACTTTGGAAAATTCCTTTATTATGTGACCCCTATAACCTTTACAAGATAGAAATATTAAATTTAAAAAAAATCACACAAAACCCATATAAAATAAAAACATTTTTATTTTTTTTATTTTTTTTTTTATACACTATATCTAAAAGTAAAAAAAAGAAACAAAAAATTTGGACAAAAGGATGCCAACTTTCCCATCTCAATGACATTTATCCAACTCAGGCAGTGTTTTTATGAGAGAACTTCACCTTCTGGCATAGCTTAGCCGATACCAACACCGACTAAGCTTGGGGCAGAAAGAAGAGGCGCCTTCCACGAAGCCCCCTCCTACCTGAGCTGTGCCACCAATCTAGGTCCACCGACATCCCTTTACCTCATCTTAATACTTAAAACTTAAAAGTGACTTGAGCATGAGTGTGGCCATCCTGAATTATTACAACACAAACCAAATTTTTTAACATATTCACGACCATTATGACATGATTTATTTTTGATGACCGAAGAATAAAAGTTGAATAAAAATGAAATTGAAGTGAACAAAACAAAAAGATCTATTATATAAAGTATGAAGTATATAACAATTTAAAAGGGGATTAAATTGTTTTACATAAACTTACAGACATGAAATAATATTTTATAAAATAATATTATTAAAAAAAATTAAAGTTACTGAATTCAAATGAAATTAAACAAAATCTATAAATTAATAATATCCTAAGATTTAACTTAACTAGGTATAACAGGCTCCTATGCCACACTCAGCTGTCAAACAATTATAATTTTATTTATTTAATTTTTTTTTTTTTAATTTCATTTTTTTTTTATGATTTTTTTTTTACCCTTTTTTTTTGTATTTTTTTTTTTTTTTGCATACGTGTATATGGTTGGTTGGCTGGCCTGCTGACAAATCTCGGCGTCTCTGCTCCCTCATATATAATTTTTTTTTTTTTTTTTGATAAGTCCGAGTTGTTATTAACCGTGAATACACCGATTTTGAGAATCCTAACTAAATTTACAAAATAAAAGTAAAATTCCAAAATAAAGGGGGGCGGCGTAAGAATTTTTTTTTTTTTTTGTTTTATTTTTTTGTTTAAATTATTATTTGCATTCTTTTATATTAATATTGCAAAGTAAGCAAATTCCCACGCACGTCCATCCTTTAAAGAAGTTAAGAAAAAATTGCAATGCGTAAAAAACTGTCATGAGAAACTGCCCTCGTGTCGTCTTTCTTTTATCTTAATATCAAATTACGGCGAGACAATACTTGCCGTTTAAAATTTCTTCTCTTTTAAAAAATTTCTTTTCCGTTTTTTTTTTTTTTTTTTTTTTTTTTTTTTTTTTTTTTTTTTTAATCGTTTAAAAACGATTAGTCACTATCACTATTTACAACTTCGGGCTCATCAAAAGTCTCCTCTATTCCGTCCAAGCGACATATTGCTTGCATGATGACATCAAGTTGCTCTTGGTTCATCTCTTTAGCGAACTCCTTAGTACCAACGAAAAGAATCTCTTTCAGATGCTCGGCACACGTTTCGGTCCCTGTTGGAGTCATTACTTTGAGACCGGGGGATCCACTGAACAGCAATGAGACGGCCTCGTTTGCAAACTCCCTGCTAACTGACGCTTGTTCCGATTTACTCCCTCTGAAGGTTCTATTCTTGCGCTGTTCGGTGTGGAATATCGTCTTTGGCGCATTAAGCTCCCTTTGCTCCATGCGGGCCGTCTGAACGTTGTATGTCCATTCCTCGCTGGGAGGGCCAATGAAAGGGTTTTCAGGGTTGAGGCATCTTTTCAGGTACCTTTGGTCGGCATCTGTTTTGGCACGAGAAAACCGTAGTGCACATTCATCCAGGCCGCAAGTCATGCAATTCCAGGGCGACTCCCCACCATCAGCCAGAAATTGGACCCCCTCTGACAGCTCCGTCTTCGGCTCCTCCATTATCCTCCAAAGCCTTCTCACGTGTCTGATGCCTAGATTCAGCCTCATCTCTGCGCCTACCGCATTGTTCTCAAGTCTTAGCAGAGCGTTGTGAGTTTCAACAGCTATGGTAGCAAAATCCTCACCTGGACTAATCCCCTTGGGTCTCATTGAGCTTACATCTGTTCCATACTGGGCAACGAAGGACCTGTCTATGTACCAGGAGGTGTACTCGCCTATCCTGCCTGTAATGAAGAAGTTCTTCTTCTTCGAGGGGTTGACTCCCATGGCAGTATGGAAGCACATATCTCTGGAGAGTGCAAAGATCGCTTCCTGATTATCATTGAACCTCAAAATCAGTAAAGAGTCATCAGAGGATCTCAAAGTGACCACTGAAACCCTGCTCTTCTCTTGGCCATATCCGCTTGCTGCGTACGCATAGGTGGTTGCAGCTGCATTATGCATGCCCATCAGCATTCCATTCGGAGCATACAGGTAGTAATCCTTCTCTATATAAGGAAGCGCATTGCTGAGCCATTCTCTCGTGTGAGCATTGAATCTATGAAGATTTGCCGCAGAAAACACTGGCCTGTTGAAGGTACCCCTCTCCTTGTTCTTGCACATAGGGCCTTCACCTAGAGTGATCCTCTTGATTGCCAAGATGAAGTTTCCCATCGTGTATATCTTTCTCAGGGCAGCTGACGAGCGATTGGCATTGTCTCCACCTAATAATACCATGTGCATGAAAGCCAGTGATGAAGGCTGTATACATTCGTTGAACTTTGTCGCATCATATGTTCCTAATATGATTCTGGGGAAACTCTCATTCCTGCCATGATCTAATGCTCTTTCTATTTTCTTCTTTTTCTCTTCCCCTCCGATAGAAATGGTTGTTCCTCTCATTCTTCCACACAACTTCAAGTGAAACTCTTCTATAACTAGGAGGAAGGCCCTCATGAACATATTAGGGGACGCGATAGCTCTTCTCTTCAGTTTGGCGCTCTCTCTCCGTGTTTTATGTATGAGCAGAAAGAACGGGCGAAATCCAGCATTCTCTTCCTCACGGATTCCTTTCCTCGCACTTCCATGGTTCGGGTCCTTCTGCCGTAAACAGTTCTGTTCACTGTCTGTTTAGTCTTCTTGTTAAATTTCTGTGATTGTCGAGGCACAAGAGTAGTAGACTTGTACCTCAGTGTTTCTCTCTCACTCAGCTGTAGAAAGTGATATATGATGTCAAACATGGACATGGAACCGTATATGCCATTCATGTTAAGAAATTCTACCAGGTTTGCATAGGCGGTCGGGGAAGGGACACTACTATGAGTGAAAGGACACCACGTCTGTCTTCCTTTGGTGAGCTCATTGCCATTTAGATTTAACAGGTAAGACATAGTGTCATCTGACACTTCTTTTATGTCCTGTTTGTATTCTTCCCTGAGTTCCTTCAAAGCACGATAGGTTGCCTGGGTGCCAATTCCCGGTTGTTTCGGTAAACGGGAAAGGGAGATCTTCATCATCCCACCACGGGGACCCTATCCTGTAGCCATGGAAATCAATCTCTCTCTTCTCCTTTGGTTTCAGATTGAAACTGACTGACCTCATGACTGTGTCAGCAACATAAGGTGCTGTTGATCCAGTTCCCATCGGTGGAGGGTTTGTGTAGAGGTACATGTTACTTATTGAGCACACATTTATCTTCTCTTCAACCCTTCTTTTCTCTTCAATTCTCATTTCATTTTCGTTAAGGAGAGCGTTCTCCAGAAATGAATTTGGAAAGGGTTTGAACTCATCATCCTCAAGGTCCAATTCATCTAAATTGTATAACATTGCAAATTTCTATGCGAAAGTGATCGGTCTGTTTGTATAAGCGTGCTACTGCTACCCGGCGCCTCCACCACTTGTAATGGAATAGAAGAAAGAGAAGAAGTTAGGGGGGGTAGCTGATAATAAAATAATATGTAAGATAAATGTTATATAATAAGATAAATTGTAGTTATAAAGTTATAAGAATATTTAGGTAGGTAGTATGTAATGGGGGGGGGGGGAGAGACTTTAAACTTCAATATCGGACTTACCGCTGAGGGAGCTGAGCGATGATGTTAGCTAGACCGAGGTTCGTCAACAGGCCTCGATTTTCAGTAATTTCCATCCGACGAGGGATCTCTCCCCACTCCAAGGGACTCTTTATTTTCCGGGAAGGCATCTGATTGCTGACCCGGCATTTGATGGACTTTATAGTTTTTATAACTATTTCACCGGGTCAGCAGAGCCTCCCTCGAAGAATCCCTAATAAGAGGAGAGACAGGGGGAGATTGGAGATTTTGGTCCATTTTAATCATTACAAAACCAATCTCAATTATAGTTGTATGTTGTTTTTATCTCAGTAAATTTAATTATGATTGGTGTTGATAGGTTGATGGATAAATCTGAGAAATTTTTTGTTTTTTTCCTTTTAATCTCCGCCTACATGTTTCGAAAACTTTTTGTTTTCATCTTCAGATTTTTTTAAACAATATACATACGAATTAAAAAGAAAACACACACGAAAAAAAGGAGTATATACCTAAAAAATACAAAAAGTTGCCATGAATTTCTGTCTGAGTTTCCGTTTCGAGGATAATCACCCGTCAAACATTGAAATTGTAGAACATCCAAAGGAATCTTTTCTACCTAAAAAATAAAAAACCATGTTTTATGCCTTACTTTGCCCTGAAGATGAAAACAAAAAGTTTTCGAAACATGTAGGCGGAGATTAAAAGGAAAAAAACAAAAAATTTCTCAGATTTATCCATCAAGCTATCAACACCAATCATAACCAATCTCAATATCTTGCAAATAATCGCTAAAAAAAATGATAGTAATAATCAGTATTGTGACAATAAAACTGGTAGAGACAACTAAAGGTAAGCCCTTACTGTGCTATTTGGCCTTGTCGCTGTAAGCGCTGTAATATAATATAATACATGAGGGGTATCAGTATAGGAAAAAAAAAACCAATAAAACCACGAAGAACTGGGAGTGTGTGAATGGCGATACACGAGGCCAAGGCTGCCGAGGAAGGCTGACGACAAATTTAAAAGGTACGTTTTTGTTTTTTTTTTTGTTTTATGATTTTGATTTTTTAAAATTTATTATAAAGGGGATATTGTGAATTCGTCGCCGCATTCATGCACCCCAGATGTTGCCCAATCAGAAGTAACGAAGGCGTTATCTAATTGTAAAAAACGGGCTTGAGAAACGGACGTCCCGATTCCGAAATTGTACCAATCGGAATTTTCGGAAGTTGAAGATCGTGGGTTGGAATTCGTAACTTCGATCCCTACGTTTGCATCTCTTAAATCCTCTTTGTATCGAAGTAGATTAAAAGCGACCGGCCAATCGAGAATAGATGGAGAGAGAGAGTCGCTGAGAATCCCCGAAAATTTGTTGACGATGCCTGACGGTTCTTCTTTTTTGCTTGCGGACGACGGTGAGAAGGACAGAATTTTGGTGTTTGGTTACAACCAAACAGGCTTGGCTCAGGAGCCACAGGCAAGACAATTGAGGCTTGGAAGAGAGTTAGTCATTGTTACTAATGCTACTGTTATTATTGTGTTTTCCAATGTTTTTTAGACCTGGCAAGACATGAAGGCGAAAGTAAAGATAAGTAAGGAGGACCCCCCTGGCCATTATCTGAAATGGAACAAAAAATCCTCGAATTGATGGGAGGATATACGACGGTGACTGGAGCCGATGGGGTCTCGGAGCAGGGCTTCTCGCTGCCCTTGGTAACATTTGCCTTTAACTGGTATTTTTGTTTTAACGTCTCTCTTTATACAGATTTCAGACATGGTTGTCATAGAAGAGGAAGTAAGTCGGGAACGCTAGGATTCGTATGCCCTTTTAATTTGTCGTTTTGTTCTAATTACAGCAATGCACTGGCCAAGTGTGGGAGTTGTTGTCACCCAAACTTGGGCGAAAAAAGGCTAATGTTTCAGTGAGTAACTTTGTGGCTTAATATATAGATTTTATATATGTATATGTATGTATATATTGTCACATTTTTTTATTTTTTTTTTATTTTTTCAAAACTAATTAATAACTTATTTTAGCCAACTCCAATCCAAGGAACCCTATCCCCAATTCCTATCGTTCCTGTGAGTAATTTTGTTGCTTAATATTTTTTCATATCTAATTAATAACTTATTTTAGCCAACTCAAATCCAAGAATCCCCGATCATTCCACCTAATAAAATTTATTTATCCCCTCCTCCTATAAGTAGAATAAAAGTAAATAGAAAAAGGCCTCGTAATGATAGTAAGAGTGTTAATACAGCTTTAGATAATATTGTATAATTTTAATTTTTAGATGATGATGACGTAGCTAAAGAGTTCATAAAAATTAAAAGAAAAATTGCAACAGAGAAATCTGAAATGATTACAATGGAAAAAGATTTATTGATTCTTAAGCAAGAAATGACAAAAGAAAAAATTAATTTCTACAAGGAAGCAGCACATGCTATGAAAAAAATTACAGATTGTTTTCACATTTAAAACTTTATTTTCAGGACTCTTGGGCTGTCGTGTGTCTTTCAGTTCTTGGGGTTCTCCAGAAAGTAGGCCATTCGGAATAGTCTTCAGTAGAGGTGCTCTTCGGTAGTAGCCTTAATTCAGCGTAGGTTGGCCGCAAGAAAAAATTAAGGAAAATAGGCGAGGGTAAATTGGGGAAGAAGGTTTTTCGGTCTCTAGTGTTGAGTAATGTATGAACTGTCCGGATGAATTGGTTTTATTATATTGCTGTGTATGTTTTTAGATCAAACGAATGCGGGGTGCCGTCAACAAGGCCACTAAACACTGGGCAACCTAAGAAAAAGATCTGGCCGAGCGTGTCATTTCCTTAGAAAATGACATCAAAAATACGCCCTATCATATCTTTGGCCATCACAATAAGTCCATCAATAACTGCCATAGTTATTTCTGCTCAGGGCCAAAACCCAAGGAAAAAAATTTGGTCCGCGATTTCGAAAAAGAAGGTAACGTAATTGAATTGAATTAAACATCCAAACAAAATTTTCTCCTAGCGCGTTTTAATATTTACTTACATCTTCCTTTTAGGAATGCGGAGGTCTATTGAGGAGCCGTTCCTATATCTTGCTTACAAGGCAAACAGCGCGATCCAGAGGCTAACTACTAACTTTTAGGCCCATTACCAATTTTATTATAAATGCCATTTTTAAACGGCTAAATCCTTTTAAGGTTTTAAATTTTGACCATTGTGGTGCCGATTTCTGAGGACACTTAATAATTATTAATTGCCATTTTTTAATGGCTAATTCTAAGTTTTTGAATTTTGACTATTTCCTCCATTGTAGCGCCTTTTTCCTCAGTCCCGGACAACTGGAAGATAACAGAAGGATCTCAAAGAAACGAAATGAAGGAAAAATTATAATAAGTTAGACGACGTTGTAAGTTTTATTTAAATTCTAGGAAAGTTGATACATACATAAAAATAATTTTTCTTCATCCTCTTGAGGTTTAATTTTTTTCCGACCTATTTTTGGTCATCTTCCGGTAATAACAAAGGACATTTTTATAAAGGGAGGAATTATTACAAATTTTCATAACTCACAATTTTAGTTTGTAAAAAATAATGATACCAATGAACAAAACAAAAACAAGTAGGCGTTTTCCACGGAACATAGAAAACGTACCTACTTACAACTTTTTTATAATACAAAATTATTTTCCTTCTCTCCGTTGCTTAATGTAATTGCTTTTTACTTCAAAAAATTTTAAATAAAAAATGTCTTAGTAGAAAGTATGAAATCTTATAAGAAAATCATAGTTTTGCTCTCCTTGAGAATCTGAGTCATCGGCTCTTTCTTGTATCCCTTCTAGCTCTTCCTCTAACAGTCTCCCGGAATTGTCGGTTATGGCATCAGGAAGATTGACATCCACATGCACACCCGGATAAAGATTAGGATGCTTCTTTGCTGCAAGATTCATTTTGTAAGACCAATCTTTTGCTTTACCTAAATCAACTCCTCCCATCGAATCTTCCGGATCTGATTGCATTGCCTCTTTTAAATTGAGAGTTAACTTCATCTTAGAAGACAGTTATTTAGACAAACCACTCCCATCGGAAACAAAAAAATTATTCTGCCGTCTCAGAACATGCTGCCCCAGATTTCTTAAGCTATGGCATCGCGGCCAATATATTACTCTGGATGGGAATCAATTATGTAACCTATGTGGTTTAGCAAACGACACATTGCATGACTTCATTTGCGAGTGCCTTGCATTGATGCCCCTCAGACTTAAACACCCCAAGGGTCCGGATCTGACATGGAACGTTTTCTTGAGCATAATTGCTGGAAGGGTAAGCCCGGACGAAAGCAGAGGCCTGGCTCAGTTCGTTTATGGTGCTGTAGAGCTCAAAGCAATTCACAGCAACGAGTAACAGACCAGGCCTGTGCTTTCCTCCTGGCTTGCAAACCTAAGTTTTTTTTTGTCCTCTTATTTTAGCAGTTCATGTATATCAATTTAACTATATCTTCTTTTCAATTTAACTAAATGTATATAATAATTTCATCTATTATTCTTCTAACCTATTGACTTTGTAATGCCAACCGGCCTGTACAAATAAATAAATAATAATAATATAAGAAAATATAAATATTTGATAACTTGGAGCTTTAAATTGTTTCCAAAAAAAATCATGGTTCAAACAATTTTCTTAGTGTTGATAAAAGTAGGAGAGCATAAAGCGGGTTCTAACTTGCCTCCCGTTCTGTGGGATTTTCCCACGAAAAGAGTTTGTTTACTTATGGAAGTTAAGGGATTAGAAAGAAAAGATAACAAATGAAATAAAATAAATCATAACATGTCATACATCTCAGCTAAAAATGCTCCCACGACAAATTATTTTTCGATGAAAATTATTAACATGTCTACATACAAACGGAGAAGAAAAGAATTATAATGGTGAAGGTCTAATTCTTAAAACCTATTAAGGTGAAAGGGGACGACAAGTGTGGCAACTCTATGTTAGACAGAAGATACGAGTGCAAGGGAGAGAGAAAACCGAAATTTTGGGCAGTTCTCACTCTTCTAAAATTGGTCCGATTTGATTTTTTCAAATTGGAATGTACTCAGTGGTACAGTACAAAATTCGGAATCTAAAAAGAAATTTTTTTTTTTTTGCCGCCAAAATTTTTAAATTTTGCAAAATTTGAAAAAGTGGTCAACAGCCCAGAATCGTTAAAAAATCCTGAATCCAACGACGTTAGTATTAAGCTTTGTCCACATCTGCAAATATTTTCGTCGCACACGTTCGCCGCAAGTATTTGCGACGCAAATCAAAAAATGTTACCACGTAAAAATTTACGCTATGTGCCATGCGTTCCCGCTCCAGCAATAAAAGTGAAGTAGAAACTGAGAGGTAATATTGAGAAAAACATTTGGTCCATGCGTGAGCGTGCGTCGAAATTTCGAAAAGCGTCCACATTTGAAAATTTGTGCGGCGCAAATCCTTTGACGTTCGTCAGAAAACCGACAAGGTCCGGATAGCGTGCGTTGTACGTGACGAAAATTCTTGCGTTGTGCGCTGCGCGTAGACACGTCCACACCTACAAAGATTTACGTTGTGCGTCCTGTGCGACGCAAATATTTGCAGATGTGGACATAGCTTTATAAAGATCGGATAAAAAATGGCGTCCGAAACGCGAAAATGCGAATTTCCGTTTGATGTTCGCCGCCCGTCTACGTCAGCGGTGGGGGGAATTTTCATTTCATTCGATATTCGGTCTTTCTCTGCCTACCCTAGTATTTTATTCCCAAAAAAAAAGTTAAAGAAGAACAAGAAAATTTAAGAAAAAAAGTTAACCCCCTTGGGTCATAAAATGAGCACATCCCATTGGCCGACTTCTTGCTTTTCCTAGCATATGGTAAGTTGTTGAATTTCATTAAGGTGAACTACAGATTTTTTTAGTCGAAATGCATATTTTTATGTTCAACTGCTTTAGGGTGAAATGCGTTATGTTGAACGGTGTTCTCCCGTACCTAGGAACTTAATACATAATATGATAATTTTAACTAAGTCTTATATTTTTATTTTAACTTAAAACTGTGTGCACTTCTTAAGGCCAATGTCCACACCAAGTGTGCGAGTGAGATGGAAGATGCCAAAAGTTTTACAGCTTTTATTCCGGAACCAGTGGACCGATTTTGCTCAAACAAATTTTTTATCATTTTTATAGAAAAACTAAGGGAGCTCTAGAGGCATATTTTTAAAAAAATCTCAAATTTAAATTTTAAAGTTTTTAAAACTTTAAAAATAAATTTTATTCAAAAAGTGAGCTACAGGAACAAAAATACATCCAATTTAATGATGTATTGCTAAAAAGAAAAAATTCAATAACTCTAACGGTTTTGTCGTAAAGTGAAAATCAAAAAAAAAATTGAGCCCTGATGACAAGGGAATTCACTGCTCGTTGCGATCAAGAGAATTTCCACCCGACTCAAGTGACCTTGAGAGCTCATTAGCTATTTCTCATAATATTGAACTAAGTAATTATTATTTTTATTATTATTATTTTATTATTATTATTATACATATATCCGTATATATACATATACTATACTTTAATAGATACCTGTACCTGCAGTAAAATTCAAAGGCGGGAGCGTTCCGCCCTGCCAAACATTAGTTATAAAAAGTGCTTATCTCCGGTTTTAGTGTTATTTTAGTGCTTATGTTTCTATAAAATAAAAATTTTAATTAGATTTCAAATTTCTTCCCTTCACGAAGAACCGCGAAAACATTGTTTACAAAATGATAAAATCTTTACATAAAATCAAAACAATACCCACAACCCCAGTGTTTGTTTACGAACTGTTGTTTTCTACCGTGTCGAGTGTTTTTCCACTTTTTCTTTTTGGTTTTACTTTTTTACTGGAAAAATGGACAGACGCATATCCACTTAGACATATTATATAACAGACGCATATTGCGACTTAGTTGTTTGGAGTGAAAAAATGTACAAGGTTGTAAAAATCCCAAGGGATGAAACATTTGGAAAGAAAGAATGTTGCCGAAACTCCAAAGGTTTTTCGACGATTATCTTTTGCCGGAACTTGTCGATCCGCGACAATGTCGTTCCATGCCACTGAGAGATACGTCTCGAAAATTTGAGTGATAATTTATTAATAAATAGAGATAATAAAAAACATTCATTTTTTTCCCTCCAAAATACCTACATTCATGTTACCTACCAAATTTTCTTTCAGCATTGTGTTTCAGTAATATGAAGGAAATCTATATTCGTCGATAAAGCTCAAGAAAGATCAGAAGGTTGTTTTTGCAAAGTTAGGAAAAAATTAAAGATCTATGTAGGAGGGGAATGCATAAAGGAGGAGAATCTATAAAGGAGGGGAATGTACAAAGGATGAGAATCTATAAAGAAGGGAAATTATACTTTTTTTTGAAAATTTTTAGTCCAAATTTTTTTTGGTTTTGGTTTTAGTGCTTAAAAAATTTTTTTTATAATGACCGGTCAGCCATTGAAAGGACATAACCCCTGCCCGGTGGACTTTTTTTTAAAAATTTCAAAGTGAAAATCAGAAGGTTGCTTTTGCAAAGAAAAATAAAAGAAGAAAAATTAGAAATAAATGTGTTGAATGAATAGTTTCAGAACGGGCGAGGAGGGGATAAGGGGTCGTAAGAGTCTTGACTCATCACTTTGGAAACACGAAGGGCGCGGCGCTTCTTTTGAAGTAGACCAAATTTTGAACATTTTGAGTTTCCGCGGAAATTTATGCATCGATTTTCGTTTTTAGGGCGTCAAAATTCTTTAAATAAATAGAGGAATGTGTCCTGTACCCGTTTTTCCAATTTTTTTGAATATTACAAAAAATAGAAAATTTAAAATTTCCACGGAAAATTTTTTTGGAAATTTGTCTGGATAGCTCCCTAAGTTTATCTAAATAAAGAAGATCTGCGTTAGAAAATTTCAAAAAAAATTAATAGCCTAAGAGAAAATCCAGGAATATTTTCAGCGCCATCTATTGTCTCAGAAACACAACTTTTGGAGTGGACATTGGCCTTAAATAATAATATTATGGTGACGAATCGGCGTATTACTTGAATTGTGGCAAGGTGACGAATCGGTATAGTGTTTTATTCAGGTAAAAGCTTTTTGGTGACGAGTACGGATCCACCGTTCGATGAAACTTTTTTTGGGGGTGCAGGCGGTTGGAATAAACGCTAGAAAAAAATCGGTGGAGGTCTTAGAAAATTCCAAGTACGTTAAAAAAATTCAAAAGTAGATTGAACAAAATTTATGTTTAAACGGGGTTTTAGGAGAGAAGGAGTTGTCGAAAATAAACCGGCCGAAGAAATAAATAAAGAGGGGACTTGAAGCTTTCGAATGAGCCTAGGAGCGGCTCTGTGGCTTCAACACAAGCTGGGATATGAATTTTTTAAGTTTACAAGTCAAATTCAGACTCTCGATTTTCCCAATTATGGGCCCGGTTATGGAAGGCGGAAAAAAATATTTTTTCATTTCGGCCAAAACTTGGTCTCTAACGTTCTTTGGGTCGAGAAACACGAATATGAAGTCCGTTTGGGCCTGGAAAAATCCTACTTCGATCTAGAACGGAAAAATAGGGTTTCTCGGTACTATAAAATTTCTAAAAAAATATTTCCCTTTCAAAACTGATACCACGTGAAAGTAGATAAAATTCTGCGTATTTTGATATAGATATCATGGGTGTTCTAAAATTGTCAGCTATTTTTCCCGAATTTTTTAAATTAAAACGATGCGGAACGCTGTCGCGCCCCGGGGTTTGGTAAGGGTACCATCTGGGGATTTTGATTAATTTTCAGTTTTCATTTTCTAACTCGAGAACAGGTTAACCGATTTTGATGAAACCTTTTTTAGGGTGTCACGGACCCGCGACACTCGTCTTCCCCGATGCGGGGGTGACGAGGAGCGGTGAGGAGCCCGGGGCCCCTCCACCGGTTTAAGAGTGGGGAGGCGAGATAGCCCTCAGGTGACCGAGAGAGACCGAAGAAGATAGACATATTATTTTTTAAGGTTTGCCAAGGAAAAGGTTTTTGGTTTTGTGTAAAGAGGTGTTGAGGGACAGTTATATAGCGAGGAGTACTTTTATTTTGTCCATAACAATATTTTTTCTATTTCATTTTTTTTATTTTCCCTGAAATAATTTTTATTTTTTGCCTTTTGGGCCCTAGCACGCAAGGAGCTGTGCCAAGGGGTAGAGGGCAGCGATACAAAGGCTAGAAAAAATCGGTGGAGGTCTGATAAAATTTTAACTGGGTTAAAAAAAATTCAAATGTAAGTTGAGAAAAATCTGTCTTTCTATGGGGTTTTAGGGTAGGAGGAATAGACTTAGAAGAACCGGACGAAAAAATGTAACTTTTTAAAATGTAACCAAGAACTGGAAGGTTTATTAGTGAAGCGTCAAAATAAACATGTTCGAGCACGCATTACTTAATCCTCTTTTCGTTTATCTTTCATTTTTATAATTGTGTGGAGGACAATGCCTTGACTTAAATAACGATCATGTTTCGGCATGCCAGGTCACATATATTGGAGAAACAATCCAAAAATTAAAGCAAAGAATGTACCAGCATGACCTGGATTGTCGAAACACAAGCAGAAATGGCACTGGACTGTCCCAGCATGCTCTCTTGTCAGGCCATAAATTTAATGTAAATGATCCTGACATCCTGTGCAAAGAAGTGAATTTGAATCGGCGTAGGTTTAAAGAAAAGATGTACATATTTAAAGAAAATGATGCATGTAATAAACAAACAGACCTATTTGGTTTGAACACGATATATCATGGATTAGTAAATTTGTATTTTCGCGGGCTGTGACGTTATTCTATGTTTTTATAAAAAGTAGCTTAAATCATCAAATTATTGTTCCTAAAATTATTAATGTGTAAATTTATTTAATTGTTACCAAATTTATATTTTATTTATTTAATTCAATTTAATTTGAATTTATTAACGGATCTAGTCACCATAGAATTTTCTTTATTTACAACCAAAGGAAGGTTTAAACTTGTTATCTTAATTTATAATTTTATCAATGTTACACTTTTTACCAAAAACTTTTCATTTTATTTAAATTTAGATTCAAAAGGTTTGTAAAGAAAAATAAGGATAAACAAAAAAATTGTCAATTGTCTCGTTCTAGGTCCCGATGATGGAATAAATTATTCCGAAAGCTCGACCCGCTAAATCTGCTTGTTTCAATTAAGACCATCCCAACATCCTAAAACTACCTATTTTTATAATTATTTCATGCCAGTCTCATTTTGTTCTTCGACAGTCAACCACTGTCAAGAATGCTCCGGACAAACGAAGATTTTTTTCTTACTTAAAAAGTCCTGTCGAAGCGGAGAACGCTTCTCTCCTAAAAAAGGAAATTTTGTCGAAGGCTACAGAAAATGTTTCTAAAAAATGCCAAGAAACTTTGTTTCAGAAGCTTGAGACCTTTTGTGTCCATTTAAAAAAAAAAAAAGTGGATAGACTGTGGGTACAGGAGGGAGTTATTCCTAACCCGAAACCAAGAATGGCTTGGTAAATTTTTTTTTTTAACAGCGCGCCGTGAACCCTTAATCATCCAATTTTAGACAGTATTTGACCTAGAGGTAATTAACATAAATATTTTTTTCGTCCATAACTATCAAAACAAGCCATGTCCAGAAAAAAGGCCGTATCGTCACACTGTGAGTCGGGGGCACACAACTCATCCGAAAGTATTCTCATCCGAAAGTCTACTCATCCGAAAAATAATAGAAATAGAAAAAATATAAACAGACAACTCATCCGAAAGTATTCTCATCCGAAAAAGGGGCGTGGCCGTTTCGGATGAGTAGACATTCGGACGAGAATACTTTCGGATGAGTTGTCTGTTTATATTTTTTAAAAATATTATACTTTAATAAAATAGAAAACAGTGAATACAACTCTTCCGAATGTATTCTCATCCGAACAGGGCCGGTGACAGGGGGGGGGGGGGGCAGAGGGGGCAATTGCATAGGGGCCCGGACTCACTGGGGGCCCGGGCCGACGAGATTTAAATTAAAATTTTAAATTTAAGTATTAAGTATTTAATCCCCCGATTAAAATTACAAAAGTTCAAATGCTTTACAGCTGTTTTTTCCTTATCAACATGCTTGAGAGTTATGGTACAGAGAACTGAGAATGATTAGTTTAGCACTTTAGCAGAGCTAAATTGAATTTTTTGAATTGAATTTGAATTTTCCGAAAAAATAAGTAACCTCTTTCAATGTCTTTGGACGTATATTGAAGAAGATGATGATTTAATTGAACAGAAATGTTTGAGTTTGTGCCAAACATACAAGGAAGACATAGACATTGAAATTGTTAACGAAATAAAACACTTGAAGTCAATCCATAGGACCAACTTAGATAACAAATCTCTTCAACCCTTACAACTTCTGAATGCTCTAAGGAAGACTAAACTGGATAGTTTGTTCCCGAACGTGACTACAGCGATCAGATTGTTCTGCTGCATCCCTGTATCCGTCAGTCAAGGAGAGAGAAGTTTTAGTGTAATGAAAAGAATAAAAAGTGCGAATCGATCTACGATGAAGTAAGAAAGGTTGAACGATCTCTGCATTCTTGCGATGGAATCTGATCTGGCCAGAAAATTAAAATACGATGACATCATTGAAGACTTTGCAGGGAAGAGGGCCAGACGAGTGATATTTTAGTAGGATGATGTTCATGATGTGTATTGTGTGATGATTTAATTGAATGATTTTAATGATGATTCTAAAATGTTGATTTACAATTTTATATACGAGGTTCAATATTATAACTTTTTTTAAGAAACAATCATAATAAAACGGAACACAAAACCTCCAATTTGTTCTTTATTTTCCATTAATTGTTTACATAGGTACTACATAATATTTTATTAACACAAACGCACCCCCCCCCCCACCCACATGTGAGCGTAGTACGGGGCCCGTCCTTCTTATTTGCACATGGGCCCGAGAATCCTGTCACCGGGCCTGCATCCGAATGTCTACTCGTCCGAAAACTAACGTACAAAAATTGCTGCGTCGTAGAAATGCGGCAGCGTTCGACCCCCGCAAATCACGGTCGGTTTGTTTGTTTACTTTTGCGAGGATCAGCTCGTTATGTGACACAAGGGGGTTAATTTTTTTCCTCTCGCGAGGATGTGCTCGTTTTATGACAAAAGGGGGTTAATTTTTTTTTCTCGCGAGGATCAGCTCGTTTTATGACACAAGGGGGTTGATTTTTTTCCTCTCGCGAGGATTTGCTCACCCTGTAGGCTGCCCTGGGATGGATAATGAGCTCGGTACGCCCAAAAAGGAGTTTAAAACTTGCTGGGGTGGAACGCTGCCTCAGAGCTGTTGAAAGTGAATCGAGAGTAAGTAGAAGATCCAATAAATAATCAATAAAATATAAAACATAAAAACTTTATGAGTATTTTTTCTCTGCCGTGAATGATATGAGATGTAGATTTTTCAGGTTTTCGGCAATGTAAGAATAAAACGTTCAACAAACGACTTCTTTATTGAAAATATCTTGCCCGACGTTTCGACTCCGAAGGTGAGTCCTCCTTAAGCTCTCTCAGAAAAGGTATCAAAAAGCATCAAATCCAAAATATCTAACGTCAAATTTGGTCATTCACCTTATAAACAGATTAAAAACATTCTACGTCCTCTTAAAGACCCCACCGAGAAAGAAAGTTCCGGTTTGAAGAGCTTCCAACGATAACTTCCTCAAGGATACAGGAGGAGGAAGTATTAAGTAGGAGAACTAAATTTTTGTAAAAGTTGTGAAATAAATTTGGTGGGTATCGCAGTAAGTCTTGAGGAAGTTAGAAATTTTAGGTATTTTTGTTGTTCGTTTTCTGTTTTTTGAAAAAAAAAAAATAAAAATTAAGTACCTAATAAATCGCCATTTTATTTTCCGTTAAAAAAATTCTTGAGGAAGTTAAAAAAAAAAAAAAAAAAATTATTTGAAAATTTTATATCAAGGTAGAAATTCAGTACGGTTAGCCAAAGAGAGGCCGCCCTCGAGCCGGCGAAGTGACTCACATTTCTGCCTAGAAAAATTATTAAGTAAAAAAAATTTTGGAAAATTAAAATTTTAAAAACATGGAAAATTTTTAAATAATTCAAGGAATGTTTAGTGAAAATTTGGTGAAGATCGGACCAACAGTACGCCCACAGCGCTCATTTTAAATCTTTGAACAGTCATATCTCCGCCATTTTGAAAAATTTCGAAAAAAGCTCTCGTCATTTTCAAGATTTCTGTGAAAGGAAGCTTGTGTATAAATTTGGTGAAGATCGGATGAAAATTGCGGCCGTGAAGTGTTCCGGAAAAAGTGGCGACGGACGGCCGGACGGCCGGCACCACAGACAAAGTCAGGATCGGCAAAGATCACTTATCAGATTTATCCTACGGGGTCTGGAAGACCCTTTTCTAGTAACAGGGGGTCGGAGGGTATCACAGTAACTTCTTGAGGAAGTTAAAAATGAAAGATGTGATATATATGTCGTAGCCCTTTTGTAAAATTAGCCTTTTTGCAAAAAGGCTAGCCTCTTTGCAAAACGCCGGCGTTTTGTGGAATGAAACGTTGATTGACAAAACGCCTGGTCGATTTCCGCCCTTTTGTAAAAAGGCTGGATGTGCTTAGCCTTTTTGCTAAAATATTTTCATTTTACAAAGAGGCTAATAGCGGCTCGCCGTTTTGTAAAACGGCTGACTACTCCTCGCCTTTTTGTAAAAAGGCTGTTTGTTATTACTGTGGAAGTCTTCCCGCCTTTCAGGAAAAGTGATAACTGATAACACGCACAATAAACTTAATTTTCTTTCTCTCGCGAGGATGCGCTCGTTGGATACCTCTAGCTCTAGGGGGTTAATTTTTTTTCTTTCGCGAGGATGCGCTCGTTTGATACCACTAGGGGGTTAATTTTTTCCTCTCGCGAGGATGCACTCGTTGGATACCTAGAGGTGTCTAGACCCCCTAGAGGTATCTAACGACCGCATCCTCGCGAGAGGAAAAAAATAACCCCCAAGTGGTATCCAACGAGCGCATCCTCGCGAGAGAAAAAAATTAACCCCTAGAGGTATCCAACGAGCGCATCCTCGCGAGAGAAAGAAAATTAAGTTATTAAGTTACGTTATTGTGCATGTTATCAGTTATCACTTATCCTGAAAGGCGGGAAGACTTCCACAGTATTACCTAACAGCCGTTTTATAAAAAGCCTGAATTAGACTTTTTATAAAAAGGCTAGCCGCCGATAGCCTCTTTGTAAAATGAAAATATTTTAGCAAAAAGGCTAAGCACATCCAGCCTTTTTACAAAAAGGCGGAAATCGACCAGGCGTTTTGTTCCACAACGTTTCATTCCACAAAACGCCGGCGTTTTGCAAAGAGGCTAGCCTTTTTGCAAAAAGGCTAATTCTACAAAAGGGCTGCGACATATACAGTGGACTGCTCATGTGGCAAAATCTACTTCGGCGAGACTTCACAACATTTGGGAAAACGAAAAGCGCAACATACCTCCGACATATTACGGGAAAAGGATAACACAGCTCTGGCGAAACATGCTTTGGCCCACCCAAACCATATGACAGCCCTAAATGCCATAACACCCATAAAAATGAATCGCTGACATCACGAAGGAAAGCTCTGGAGGCATTATATGCAACAATCCATGATGACAAAGCCTTAAATTTCAAAACGGACATGAAACAGATGAGCTCCACTTACAAAAACGCCCTGTCTCTCGTTAAAATCAAAAAAGATCAAAAAGGTAAATTATAACCCTTATTTCAATAACATAACGCATTTAAAATAAAATTGTAGATGTTTTGGACCTTAAGAATCTGAAAAAATCGTTCCTCATAAGTCAGTTTTATCCATTTGACGTTAACATGACTGTTTTTTAAAATTGAGAGGGAATGTCAACCCCTAAATCGATTCTCCCGGTCAATAACTTCGATCGGACAGGTTCCAAAAAGGTTGCCTTTAAATTACGAGTCACGGCGGAAAAAGAATCGCACAACTTTTTATTTCATTTAATTTCATCTTCTTTTAAACTGAATATTAAAAGAAACAAGTTTCATGTACATAAATTTCACAAATAAGGTAAATTACTAAAAACACATGGTATACCAAACTAACCAGTCTATTTCAGAGAAAAAAATTTTTTATTTTAATGTACAAGCCCCTGAGGAGGACTCACCTTCGGAGTCGAAACGTCGGGCAAGATATTTTCAATAAAGAAGTCGTTTGTTGAACGTTTTATTCTTACATTGCCGAAAACCTGAAAAATCTACATCTCATAACTTTTTAACTTCCTCAAGAAGTTACTGTGATACCCTCCGACCCCCTGTTACTAGAAAAGGGTCTTCCAGACCCCGTAGGATAAATCTGATAAGTGATCTTTGCCGATCCTGACTTTGTCTGTGGTGCCGGCCGTCCGGCCGTCCGTCGCCACTTTTTCCGGAACACTTCACGGCCGCAATTTTCATCCGATCTTCACCAAATTTATACACAAGCTTCCTTTCACAGAAATCTTGAAAATGACGAGAGCTTTTTTCGAAATTTTTCAAAATGGCGGAGATATGACTGTTCAAAGATTTAAAATGAGCGCTGTGGGCGTACTGTTGGTCCGATCTTCACCAAATTTTCACTAAACATTCCTTGAATTATTTAAAAATTTTCCATGTTTTTAAAATTTTAATTTTCCAAAATTTTTTTTACTTAATAATTTTTCTAGGCAGAAATGTGAGTCACTTCGCCGGCTCGAGGGCGGCCTCTCTTTGGCTAACCGTACTGAATTTCTACCTTGATATAAAATTTTCAAAATAATTTTTTTTTTTTTTTTTTTTTAACTTCCTCAAGAATTTTTTTAACGGAAAATAAAATGGCGATTTATTAGGTACTTAATTTTTATTTTTTTTTTTCAAAAAACAGAAAACGAACAACAAAAATACCTAAAATTTCTAACTTCCTCAAGACTTACTGCGATACCCACCAAATTTATTTCACAACTTTTACAAAAATTTAGTTCTCCTACTTAATACTTCCTCCTCCTGTATCCTTGAGGAAGTTATCGTTGGAAGCTCTTCAAACCGGAACTTTAAAAAACTAATTAAAATTGACTAGGAAATAATCAATGTTTGGCTATTTTCCAATTTTCCAAGTCTTGTGTTGACTCCTTCGAGCACATTTCTTACCAACTGCTGACTCTCGGCTGTCATTAAATTTCGTCATGAGACATTTTCTTGTACAAGTTCATTAATTCTTCCACAAAAACTATTGCGGATGAGGCAGTTGTATATTTTTACCCGCTCATCAGATTCGTCAACTGTTTCATTGGGCGTAAGCCGGGTCAGACATGCGATTTTTAACCGGATCACAATGCGGGCGGTTTTTTAACCGCAAATATGGAAGTAGTCAGACTGGTGCGATTTTTTAACGCGTTCTAATTAAAATGGTTTTAAAACCGCGTGCGGATGGGAACATGATGCGGGAGAAATTTCAACCGCGCGGTTTTAAAACCGCACTGAATTCTATCTGACTAGGCCATTTGAATTTTACGTGTTCCCATTCATTTGCGGTTATGCGATTTTTTACCGCATTGAGAATCAGGGAAAAAACCGCGCCTGTCTGACCACGGCCTAAGACGGTTTTTATTTGTTCGGCGACAGCCCAATCTTCTGCAATCATTGCCTCTATATCTTTGTCAAGTAGAGCTACTGCAGTGCGGATTGGTGTCTGCAACTCTACAAAACGCTCCAGCATGTCATACGTGGAGTTCCACCTCGTTGCAACATCCTGCAAAAGTTTTTTTGGTTCAAGCCCATTTTGTTTTTGAATGTTGACCAATTTTTGGCTCGAAGAAGAGCTATCTATGTTTGAAGTGAGTCACAATTGTTCTTATTTTTTATCAGTGACATAATCTCACTGGAATTTTGGATTGCCGTTTTTACAATTAAATTTATTGTGTGAGCCAAACACCTAAAGTGCTTCCACATTAACTCGTCTTTTATGGCTTTGGTAATGTTTGCTGCGTTGTCTGATACGCAAAGTAATATTTTGTTGCCAATCCCCCATTCTAGGGCCACTCTTCTCAACTCACTTGCCAAATTCTCGCTCGTGTGGCTCTCAGGGAATGAAAAACAGCCCAGAACATTACTTTTTAGCTCAAATTTACTATTAATGTAATGCTACGTCACAGCCATAAAACTTTCTATATTTACTGACGTCCAACAATCGGTGGTTAACGTCACAGCCAAGACTTCCTCACTTGCATAAATTTCTTTCAAATTATGAAGCGCTTCTTCATAATCCACAGACGAGGGAAGTTTTTCAGTTCAGTTATATTGAGTCTCATGTTTGCTTTTTGCCAATAAAAGTTGTTCTTACGTATGTTTTTCTGTTTTAAGTGTTCTTTACTGAAGAACATCTTCTTCAGTCGAGGGAAGAAGAAGATGAAGAGTCAAAAGAAGAATATGAAGAAGAGTCGAGGGAAGACGATGTAGATGACTTGGAAAATATTGAAAGTGATGGAAACCGAAGAGGTGAAGAGCGAGGTGTTTATTCAAAAAACCGTCGCAAGATTCGAGACGCGAAGAAAAGAAGAGAAGACGATTCAAGCGAAGAAAGTGATGAATCCGGTGAGGAAAGTAATGAAGAAGACTCTGAAGATGACGAGCAGTTGAAGTACCGTCACAAAAAGAACCGTGATGCTAAGAGAAGAAAAGACAGCGGAAAATATAGACCTTTATTCAGCATGAATTTCAGGGATATAGAAGACTCTATAACCTTTTGAAGGAAAGAAAGAGTATCCTGTCGAGAAGTGGATCTCAGACTTTGAAGAAGCTGCAAATCTATTTGAGTGGCCTGAGCTGCATAAGTTCGTGTTCGCTAAAAAATCGTTGAGAGGGCTAGAGAAGCTTTACATCCAAAGCGAAAGGGGTATAACTTCGTGGTCACGTTCGAAGAAGGCCTTATTGAGTGAATTTGCAAAGAAATTGTCGAGCCGTAAGCTGCACAGAATGTTAGACGCTAGGAAGCTTCAGAAAGATGAGTCTATGGAAGAGTATTTGCTTATCATGAAGGAACTAGCCAGTCGAGGCAAGATTGAAACCGAGTCGTTGATCCAATATATCATAGATGGCATCCCTGGTGATGAATATGCGAAGACCGTGTTGTATGGGGCGAGTAGTCTAGGGGAGTTAAAGATGAAAATGGCGACATTTACGAAGATCCTGGAACGTCGCACCAACGAGTATAGACAAAAGAATGAAACCGCAAAGACGACGAGTTAGACAGCGAAGACCGATGGGAGTAAGAAGACAGCGGAAGCCCCAGTCAGCAAACTTGAGAGCGACATTTTAAGATGCTACAGATGCGGCGCTAGAGGCCACAAAGCGTTCGAATGCAAACAACAGCTCAAATGTTTTAAATGCGGGAAGTCTGGGCACAAGAGCTTCGAATGTTCCACCCCGAACGAGGCATCCAACATTCACTGCGTGACAGAGAGCCATAATACGATGGCATGTAAGATTATAACCTTAGACGAAGTTAAGATGGACGCGTTAATCGACACGGGAAGCTGTTTTAACGTTATGCCTGAAAGTGCGTATCGCAAAGTTGATTCCCCAGCGTTTTTTCTTCAGTAACAATCTCTGAATGAAGTTGGATGTTATGTTAGTACAATACGCAAAGTCCGAGGACTCTAAGGCCCAGAAATTTGGGCCCAATTGTTTCTTATTATTAGTAAGTAGAAACAAAATAGGTACATAAAAAAAATCCTGAATGAAAATGATATGTATTTATGAATCAAATAAAAAACCCACGCCGCACAGTGGGGTGAAATCCCAAAAAAGTGATCAAAAGTCCATTTTTTGAACTATTTTATTATGACCTAAATGATTTTTTTTTGGCTCAATTAACCTCTCAGGCATCTTAGTCTCGAGTTATAGGGCTGAATTTTCACTTAAGAATGGTGGGCAGTCATCTGTAGGGCCAAAATCGTGAAAATCGTTGAAAAATTCACTATTTAAACAAAAATAGTGTATTGATAGACCTGAGGAACAATGGACTCAAGTTTATTTTTAATTAGTCCTAATATGATCTAGAAAGTAAAGGAAAAAATTGATGTGGGTATTGTTGACTGTCGAAAATAGAAATAAATAAAATCGCCTAATTTTTACATCAATATAAGCTTAAAACTGATCTACAAAAAAACCTCCTTTTTCCTCCCCAGTGAAACTTGCATGAAAAATGTTTTAATAGTTCAAAGAATATTCCCTGAAATTTTCAGCTGCGTCCGTCTGCGTCCTTGGCGTCCACATCAAAAATTACCCTTGAAAATAGGGCATTTAATCTACATTTTTCTAATCAAGCAAGAAAAGCATTTAGAGCTGACTGTAGGGATACCTATTGCATACTAATAAATTTAATTTTATAAAATATCAATGAGACTGGCTTACAGTATGTACGATAGTCCCTACCGAGAAACAAAGTCCAATAAATAAACACAAACTTAGCGATAAGAGATGAATGTTAAGGATTAGCATCATCGACGTGTTATAATTGTTCATAAAACCAACAGTTGGACTTGATCTTCTCTCCTCGTCACTTCGTCTTTCTTTGTGCTCTTCTATGGATGTCATAAAGTAAAAAACTGCGAATTGGCGAACATTTTGATAGAGAGCAAATCTCGTAATGTCGTATTAACGAATTATTTGTGCAGTACGCATATTATTCGAGACAGTGATTTTCCAGAACTTTGGAAAAACTTGATAAAAGGTTTCTCACTAAATTTAACAAGAGGTGGAACGAATGTTCGAGGAACAAACTTCGCTTTTTCGAGAAGCATAGTTTTGGTTGAATGAGTGCTTTTTTGAATGGTCATCGAATTGCAGTACGCATATTACGAGTCAGTGATTTTCCAGAACTTGTGGAAAAACTTGATAAAAGGTTTCTCACTAAATTTAACAAGAGGTGGAACGAATGTTCGAGGAACAAACTTCGCTTTTTCGAGAAGCATAGTTTTTGGTTGAATGAGTGCTTTTTTGAATGGTCATCGAATTCGAACGTCAATGACGATGTCTCGTCTTTATCTAGTTCGTCGAGTTCTTCGGTTATGGGTCGTCCGAAAAAGGAGTTTTCATCGTTGAGCGAATCTGCAAAAAGACGCCGAGCTCGATCGATTAGCGAAAAATTCTCTCTCGCAGAGCTACTATACGCCTTTGAACATAAATTGAGATCTTCAGGGAAAAAAAGCATTGCTAACACCGTGAATGTTTTGATGTCTGAGGATGCTGCAGAAAGCAACGAGGAACCTGCAGCGTTGTCAAAAGAGGAAGCTCTAGCTTTATATATTGATGTAGGCTTATCGAGAAGCCAATATGAAAAAATTCGATCAACATTAAAACCGAAAAGACTCTCAGTTTTCCCCTCTTACACACGACTTCAAGAAGCTAAACGAGATTGCTACCCTTCAATTTTGGTAACCGAAAATGGAGTTCGCATCGACTTGCAAAGCCTTGTGGATCATACAACTTCAAGATTAATCTCGTCACTTCCTCCAACAACAACAAACGCTCCTCTGCATTCAAAATTTTGAAATTATCATGGAAATGGGGTTGTGATGGCTCATCAGGACATAGTAAATACAAACAGAATTTTACTGATGTAGAAAAATCAGACGAAAGTGTTTTTATGATTTCGACAGTACCACTGCAGCTTTCCTCTGTACCCTCCGAAAATAGTGATGTCGTCCAATGCTGGATAAATAATCGCCCTTCATCGACTAGACTCTGCCGACCCATAAGCTTTTCATTTGAAAAAGAAACATCTTCTAAAGTTATAGATGAAGTTAAAAAGGTGAAAACGGAAATCGAGACACTTCGGCCTACTCAAATTTTGATCAACGACACTGATTTCATTGTTCATCACGACTTTCATCTGACTATGATAGATGGAAAAGTTCGACAATACATCACTGATACACTTTCTTCGTCAACTTGTTGCATTTGTGGTGCAAAGCCCTCACAAATGAACTCCCTATCGGACTTGGTGGAAAGACCTTACGACGAATCTTCGTGTACATATGGCGTTTCTTCCCTTCATGCTTGGATAAGATTTTTCGAATGTGTGCTTCACATTGGATATCGCCTGTCATTTAAAAAATGGAGTGTTCGATCACCGGAAGAGAAAACGAAGAAAGAGGAAGCCAAGAAGTTCATCCAAACTGGATTGAAAGAAAAACTGGGGATATTAGTCGATATACCGAAACAAGGAGGTGGATCAACAAATGATGGTAATACAGCACGAAAATTTTTCCGGAACTGGAGTATTGCTGCCAATATTACTGGAGTAGATGAAAACCTTATCTATAGGTTGTACATTATTCTTCAAGTTCTTGCTTGTGGCCAGAAAGTTAACACGACCGATTTCGAAAAGTACTGTTTAAATACATATCAACTTTATATTTCATTGTATAGTTGGTATTACATGCCGGCTTCTATGCATACAATTCTTCTGCATTCTAAAGAAATAATCGAATCGATTCCAATGCCCATTGGATGGATGTCGGAAGAGGCTCAGGAAGCACGAAATAAAGAATTTAGACAATTTAGACTTCATAATACAAGAAAATGTTCGAGGATATCTACAAATGAAGACATCATTCACAATCTACTGATATCATCAGATCCAAAAATTTCTTCATTACGCCCTCAATGGGAATCGCGATCGTTCGAATTAGAAGAGGATGCGAAGAAACTGTTAATTATTCAAAATGAACTTGTTTGTGAAACTATGGAGATAGACTAAGAACCTAATAATTTTTTTTTTTTTTTTTTTTTTTTTTTTTTTTTTTTTTTTTTTTTTTTTTTACTGAATAAATTTTATCTTTTCACCAGTTAAACTTGCAGTATTTTTCCCCTATTTTATTCAAGTACCTACTATGATGATTGTATTTTATTTCAGAAAAAACTTCTATTTTCTACGATTATAGGCTTATAAAAACTTCCTCAGTAGAAAATTTTGCCGTTGCGATCTTTTATACTCCTACTTAAGTATTGAACATTCATTTTGCGAAATTTCAAGTCTCTACATCGGTTTGAACCGAAGCTATAGACTTTTGATCACTTTTTTGGGATTTCACCCCACTGTGCGCCGCCCCAGTCGACCGGGCCCTTTTTAACTTTTTCTTCAACTCCCGAGACGAAGAAACGATTTCTCCCACGTACCCCCAGGGACAGCCGTTTTTCTTCGGATTGGCCCCTTAGTAAAAGTCACAGTTGAATTTGGTGTCTTCCAAGATCCAAATTTTACATATTTCTCCAAAATAACCACATATTTGAAGAAAATTTAGTACATATTTGCGATTTTAACTTCCTTAAAGAATTTTAATTACATACCAATCCTAAAAACCCTATTGATTACATAGAAAGGGTTCTAAATAAGTTCCTTCTCTTCCTTTTTAAATGTGGAAACATCGGGGGCTTGCCATGATGTGTCTCTCAGAGGAAGACCCTTAGTTTCAGCCCTTGGAAGAGAGAAAAGTGTTCGCCTTGTATGATTTTATTTGAGGGATCATCAAGATATGACTCTTTCTTAGCTAGAGTATGTTTATGTTTAAATGGATAAAAATTTAAATATTATTGTTTTCACTATGTCCAGGATGTTTTTCTTTCGACCCCAGAGGCATCGGTCGCGACGTTTTCTGCAGGACTTTTCATGTCTCGTTTATCACTGGGTGGCATGGACCCTATCGCCATCCAAATGTTTTCGTTCTTATCATTTGCCAAGTTCTCGACTAGATGAGATCACTCATTTATTATTAACAGTATTTATGCCACTCCGCAAAATAAAATTATTATGTTTACTTCAAGATCAAAATCTGAAAACGAGCTCAACAGCTAAAAAAAACTTTTTCAAAAACTAAAACAAATTCATCTTAAATACGAGTATATGATCGTATATGATATATTTCTTCAAATGACTGTTGAAAAAGGTTAACTTTTCTCTTCATTTTTATTTGATCTGAGAATCAGTTTTGAGAGAAACCAAACTAAACTATGATCTCAAAATTTACTGTAATACCCATTTTACTGTTCTAAGCGTGGGCTTTCACGGAGTTAATAACGCCACGATGCATGGTTAGAGGCGAATGAAGAAAGAACAGCTGATTGCTGAACAGCCAACAGGCAACCCCCACCCATAAGCGAGCGGTCCCGCCCACACTGTGGACGGAGCTCCAAACAGCTCGTGGGAGGGAGAATTAAATAAAAATCTTTTCTTGCGAAAACCGTATGGAGGATTAAGATTATGCATTAACAGACCTGAAAAAGAATTCTCTTCTTCTAAGTAAAGAATTCTCTTCTTCTAAGTTCAACAGCATTTATAAGGGAATTAGTTGAAAAACAAACGTGATCAAAACTGTTTCAAAGCTTAAAAAGTGTAGACACTTACATGGAAGAAAGACGAATTACTTTTTTTGATCTCTTAAAGAATTTTTAAGTTTATTTTGACAACTGTGACCTGCATAAGTTGCGGAAATCCATCGGTTAGGTTTTCAAAAAATGAAAACCGAGATGTTAAAATATGGGAGAAGAAACTGCAGGATAATGATAAGCTACCTACCGTGAGGGCGCCATTTTAAAATTAGTTTGTTATTAATAAAAAGGTTTGTAACTAAAATATTGTAAAAAATAATACCACCCTTTTGATTAATAATTAGGTTTCATCAACGCAATTTATTGAAATTTGTGTTGGTTGGTTAAAAATATATCCGACGGCAACGATCGTGAAGTCACTAAAACGATGGCGATTTTGCGGAACCTCATAGGACGTAAGATTGTCGAAAACCACAAGAAAAGGGTCCTGGACACATAGTTGAAATTTATGAAAGTGCCTTTGGGAAAAGAAAATTTCACGTCGAAAGACGAGTTATGTCTCGATAGTTTGTCGGTGGAGTCGACAAACCAAAAGAGTTTTCATCGAACTCCTCCAATTGATGTCCATGACTGATAGAATACTCACATAACCTTCTTCTCTCTTATCAACCAACCACACGTGCTCTCCAGCCCCATCACTCCGTTGTCCGCCCAGTGGCGCACTCTCCCTTTCTTCTCTAGAAAGCGTGGAAACTTACTAGTGTCTCCCCGGAACTCGAAAACGTATCAAGAAAGAGAAAAGGAAATAGTAGACAAAAATTTAATTTTAAGTTCACCCTGATTCATCAATGTTATTGAGATCCAAGAGCCACTCTTTAAACAATCCTGCCGTCATCCACGCGTTTTTATTTGCTCGATACATCATCGGGAACGACCGAACGTTTTTGAAGCAGCGTGGTTTAGCTGATTTTCCAATGATGAATGGTTTGGGTTTCTCGGATCCGTCCATGTTTGTGCACAAAAGTAAAGTTATTCGTTCCTTGCTGTTTTTACCACCGTGGCACTTATCGGATTTGAAACTGAGAGTACGATCAGGAACGCATCTATAGAATAATCCAGTTTCGTCTGCGTTAAAGACATTTTTTGGATCATATGAGGAAATCATTTCTGCCAATTTTTCTTTCCACTCATTGCAAATACCTTCTCCAATATCGCTCTCGCCGCAAATTTTGTGGAACTTGATGGAATTTCTTCTTTTAAATTTGTCCAGCCATCCGCCACTTGCCTTGAAGCCAGCCACTGATACCCATTTTTTCTGCAAACCATTACGCTTTTTCCCTCAACCAAGGGCCTCCCACAGGAACATTTTTTAGACGACATTGAGTAAACCATTCAAGTAAACAGTATTCAAGTTGAGGGAGCTCACTAGGTTTTTGCCTTTTCCACTGGGCAGTCGATGAACTGGCAGCTAGCACATCTTTTTTCTTCAGGATAGATGTCAATTTGGAAAGAGGAATCCCGTATTTATTTGCAACATCTTTCTTTTTATGTCCACTCGTGACAGCTTGCAAAATTTGTTTTTTCTCGGCAACCGAGAGACGCTTGTATTTTGATCGCTTTGAACTCATCTTAGGTACTAAACAAAACGATACACGTCATGTTGACCTGACGAGTAAACAAACAAGAATAAACATGCCCAGCTATTACGGATTATAGCATGCTCTCACTGAATTAATTACGAATTATAGAAGGTGATAACGAACTTTATGTATTTTAATTTCGTATTAAAATTTTGTATTTCAAATTTATTTTAATAATATTATTCCAAATTTCACGTAAAAAGCTCTAGATTAAAAAAAACGCCGTGTTGTTATGTGCGCTCTCCCGTTACCAAGCGAGTATGTACTTGTGAAACACAAAAGAAGGAAAAAAAACGCAGATAGGGGCAGAAACCAGCGTTTGTTCTGCGTGAAATCGAGGTTGGAAAAACCGCCGCGGTCCCATGTGCATCGGACTATTACTCCCTATGTATTTCTGACTATGGCTCGGTGCACATGAGCGTAAAAAACCGGGGGACGACAAAATCGATGCGTTTTTATCCTCTCGAGTTTCAGTGCACATGAGAAACAAAAAAACGCCGCGTCCAATGTCATAAATTTTTTTTAGGGTTGGGGGAATTATTCACCTTTGTGTTCTCCAGTGTTGTGTGTGCTTTCTTTCTTGCATGATGGACCGTCGAAAAAAATTATTTTCTCCTATCTAGTATACCAATATTTAGGAGAGAGAGAAAATAAAAGAAAATTTTGGATCCATCCTTTCAACGATGCACGGTATCTAAAAGGCGCGTTTACAACATCTTTTATTGAACTAAGGAACGATGAGGAGTTTTTCAATTATTTTCGAATGTCGATAAAATCCTTTGATGAATTGGCGGGAAGAATCGGAGACGCTCTAAAAGGAGAAAATGCGGTTAGAGCTCCAATACCACCTTTGGAAATGCTTGCCGTAACATTGAGGTAAGTGAAATAACAATTCAAATTTTTTTCAAAATTTATATTTATTAACTTCTATAAAAATATTTATTAACTTATTTTATTCGTAATGTCCTTGGTGAGGCTGGGGAAAAATTGGTGGCTGGTAAAATTGGGGTTGTTGAATCAAGTTTCAGAAGGAAATGGGTTGTGAAATGGCGGAATCTGGGGATAAAGTTGAGAAGGATTCGCGGAGGTATGGGGGTTTTCTGGCAGCATACCCTGTCTTTTGATTCTTCGTATTACATCCATGACTTCACACCTACACTGCAAAGTTTGGTCCTCGGTAAATTGTTCGACGATAGGGATTAATGATTCAAAAAAGGATCTGTGCATACTAGGTGTTTTAGCTGAGTAATTGTCTTTAATGTTTTTCCATTTGAGAATCATTTTTTTAACTAGAAAACCGAAAAAAAAAGTTCTTTGTTGGTGATTGTTAGGAACTAACCAAAATTAAATCAAAATTTTGAAACAAAAAGATTTCTATTAAAAAAAATAATTGTTTTTATTGGATTTTTTAATAAATTTTCTGAAAAAGTCAATTCGATTGTTTCTGTTACAGATATCTCGCAAGTGGATGTTATATGAAAGACTTTCATTATTCGTACAGACTCGGACATTCAACTATATGTAAAATTCACAGCTGGGACCGACGCAGCCCCGCCAAGGGCTCGTTACCAAGCCAATCCTTTCGAACGACCGCAACGTCAGGTCAAGTGGATTTGATCGACTTGCAACCGTGTGCTGACGGAGAATTCCAATGGTTGATGATTTACCATGACAACTCGAGGAAGTTTGTTCATTTAAGGCCGCTTTAAACCAAAAGAGCCGCAGAAGTTGGCATTAAAAAAAAACACATTGAATCAATAAATTAACTAACTCGATGAATAAAAAAGTTTGTTGCTGGTGTGATCGAAGAACTTCTGCAATTATGGCCCAAGTGCCCTAATATGGCCGAATTGTCCACAGTCGACCTCGCTATCCGCAGGCACAGGGGAGCGTTGAGAGGTGCTAAGCCTATAGTACTGTAAACAGTAGCATTCTATTCACGAACAATATCTTCTTGTATGTCTATCCAGTTGCAGGTGCCTTGCAGGGTGAAATTTCTCCAAAGCTTACGTTTTAGAGTCTGGATAACTCTCTCAGCGATGCAGGCCTTCATATTGCTGTACGTAGAATAGTGGTTGATCCCTTTCCTCTCTCTAAGTTCTTTGAAAGACGAGTTGAAAAATTCCTTACTCCTTTCTGTCTGAAAATGCCCGGGTTTACGACGGCGAGCAGCTTTCAAGATGTCTTCGAAGGAGCGAGTAACCTCTGCACCGGTTGTCCACTTTGCAGGAGCCACCCAGACATATTTGGAAAAACAATCTATCACAACTAAGATTTACCTGTAACCACCGTTTGATTTTTCGTGAGGTGAAATATACAGGTAGAGGGAAAAAAAAGAAAAGAAAGAAATACTAGGAACGCAGTTCTCAAGTGTATCACTCGTATCACAAACGCACAATGAAAGCGAATAAGAACTTTTCAGCCTTTTATAAATGTTTTATTGATATAAATATGAACATTACAGCGTTATTCGATTACACCTATTTTCGTGTCAAAGAGCCTGCTAAAGGCCTCTAACAATGTCTCTACTAGAGGGTCTAGAAGGCGGAGATGGTGGGTCTCTTGAAGGATCGAAATTCTTCTGGTGCATCCTAGAAAATAAGTTTCCATTTAGGGTTTCCGCTTTGTATGTTAATTGTACCAACTGATTTAATTGCCAGAAACTCCAACAACATTTCTTTCCATGCAGTTGAACCACAAAAAAGGACACCCTGGACTGCTAAAGAAAAACAATTTTCTCTCTCCATTTATTTCAAAAGCCCCTCAATGTACAAATTTTTAAGGAGGCCCTGAGTATGGCAGTTCGTCCTGTGATGAATTTCAATCAGCATGGGTTCATGAAAGGAAGGTCTACCTGTACGAATTTGTTTGACTATCAAGATTTCATTGTTAATGAGTTAGAAAAAGGTAATAATGTGCATGCAATTTACACTGATTTGGCTACGGCGTTTGATCGGGTTGACTTAGACATTCTATTAAAAAAGCTTGAGATAATTGGGATCGGGAATACTCTATTGTCACTCATTGAATCTTTCTTATCCGGTCGTTCCTTCTCAGTATGTGTTACTGATTCTGTCTCTGAGAGGATCTCAATTTGCTCCGGTGTCCCTCAGGGGTCTCATTCCGGTCCAATCTTGTTTGTAATTTTTTTTAATGATGTTTGTGAGATCTTTCGGAGCTGTAGATATTTGTTATTGGCTGATGACTTGAAAATCTTTACCTCTGTCTCTTCAGTAGTTGATTGTAATAACTTACAAGCTGATTTGGATGCGTTTGTGAGGTGGTGTCATTTAAATCGCCTTCCTTTAAATTCTCAGAAGTGTAAATAGTTAAATTCGGAAGAAATGTAGTGCCGCGGATTTATGACTCCGTTCGGTATGTCATAAATGATTTGCCACTTGAGGAATTGGACTCCATTCTGGATCTGGGTGTCTTGTTTCACAGGAGAGGTGGGTTTGGAGATCATATTAGGCGTGTTAGGGGAAAGGCTCTCCGAAACTTGGGTTTCATAAATCGGTTTACTTCTGATTTCAAGAACGTCTTCGCTGTGAAACTGTTATACCAATCTCTGGTTCGTAGTCATTTGGAATATTCGAGTGTGGTGTGGTCCCCTTTCCACCAATCCGAGATTGATGCCATCGAAGGTGTTCAGAGGAAGGCGTCAAAGATTATTGCCACCAGGTTCGGTCAACGTCATCTTCATTACGAGAGACTTGATTGGTTGGGGCTTGACTCATTGTTGTATCGTCGACGTTGTGCGGAGTTAGTTTTTGGGTTAAAGGTGCTTAAAGGGATTATTGATGCACCGAATATTCTTAGCCGTTTCTTATTGAATGTGCCTCAGCGGTCGCTAAGGTCTTTGGATACTTTTCATATTGCTAGGACCCGCACGGACTACAGATATTATTCGCCCTCTCATAGAATTTTAAGGACGCTGAATGGCTGTAACTCGGATGTCTTCCATGATAAAATTTCTGTGATAAAGAATAGTTTTAAGAGTCATTTTTCTGGTTAATTTTTTTGTGTTAATTTTTTCCCCCTTGACTACTCCTATTGTGAACCCATAATGTTTGTTGGAGTTGTATAAAATAAATAAATAAATAAATAAATAAATTAAAAAAAGTTTCAATTACCTGGCTCTTCGACGATTAGAAAATGGCTCAACACCAGTAAATGCATTCCTGGTTTCACTAAAGAAGTATATGATGCGTTAAAGATGAAAGGGAAAGGGTCTGTGCGTTTAGCTGCTCAAGTCTTCAGTGCAACAGTGGCAGCAGCCCAGGTAACAGGTTTAATAATCTTCAAGACTTTAGTCAAGGCACAGAACAACAATAACACGTCTTGTTACGTGTTATTGTTGTTCTGTGGTCAAGGTTAAAAAAATGAAAGACCTCCTTGTTTTGATGGCTTTATCACATCAATAAACGCTATTCTTGGGTTAAAAGATATGTTTCCTGAAAATTTTATCTTAACGACAAGGTTGAATTAAAATATTAATAAATTAATAAATAATTAATAATTAATAAAAAATTATATAAAAATAATTAATAAAAAAAATTAATAATTGGACTTAAAGGAAATTAAAACTTGGATTAGTAGTCAAAGAGACCGATTGCACAGCTCCACTTCAAATTTGCATTATCGAAAAGAATAATTATAACCAAAACAGGAAAAAACAACATAATAGCCCAGGGAGAACAAAATTATAAAATGAACGTGGGAGCTCCGAAATCGTTAATGAAAAAATTGGAAAAAATTGTTAATCTTTCGCCGTCTCCATTACCCATCGGAGTGGGATTCAAGGAGGAGAAGAAAAAAGACATCGAAAATTTATTAAAGAAGCACTTCGGCCAAGATTGGCGAAAACTAGAATTTTTAAAATTCTACAAATCTGTGTTACACGATTCGAATGAAGGTTTCGTTGATAACGAAGAAAATGTCGTTGATCTTGCTTCGTACCTCGAAGAATCAGAGGAGTTAGTCATCTAAAATTATTCAATTTTTTTTCTTCTTTAAAGTTAAACTTTTATTATTAAAAAAAACTTTTTTTGTCTCAATTTTGTTTTCTTGTTATCCTTACTACCTATCCCTTGTCCCACTCCTTAGCCGGGTCCACACTGCGCGAGGCAGCCGGGGCGAGGCAGAACGGCCTCGCCTCGGCTCAGGCTGCCTCGTGCGGAAAAATAAAAATGGACGCGAACGCTCCCGAGGCGGCGAGCTGAGGCAGCGATCCAGAAAAACCCCCGAGGCAGTTTCAGTAGTCAGATGTCGGACTCGAAAGTGGTCGTGGCGGGCGCCGCATTTTTGATTATGAAATTGTTGGAGAAAAAAAAATAGAAAAAGGCTCTGGCAAAAAAACAAAGTTAATACGGGGACAGAATTAGAACTCGTGGCGAGCTGTTTCTACAATCTCTGTGGAGCGAAGACGGTGCACATTTCGCAAATTTTACGAGAATGTCGAGGACAGATTTTGTGGGACTTCTCGGGGTGTGATAACAGGGTGATAACAGATAATAAATAAATAAAGGGGCACCGGTGCGTCAGCCGAGGCGAGGCACGTTCAAACCCCGTCCACATTGAAACGAACCTGTGCACCCTTCTCGTTGCTCATGTATCTATCTGTAGCACTATTACATTGTTAGAATAAAGGGAAGCAAAAATATTCATCTCCTATAGGAACCAAAAGAAATACATACTTAGGTTTAGGTAATATTAGGACAGGTAGGTAACTGCTATAATATTAAGTACCTAGTTCGATTACCTAAAATGATACATAATTTCAATTCCAAAATGTGCACCATTTATATCGGTGGACGTGAGTTTCGCAATTTTCCTTATTTGTCAGCAGTATCCTTCAACAACGAAGACTTGCTTGTTCACTGCCAACATTTGGAGAATCTCCACGCTGACTTCGCAGAACGATTCGAGGACATTTTAAAATTGGAAATACCGGACTGGGTGTTGGATCCTTTTTCAAATGCCAACACAGCAGGATCAGCCCAACTGGAAGAAAAACTCGTAGAGCTGACAACGAACTGGGAAATAAAATTAAAATTAAAAAATGGATATCAAGAATTGTATTCTGGATTGACGCCCATTGTGCAACTTCATCGAATTTCGATAAAGTGCTCCACTAAATGCGTGGATTTATTGCTGTGGCAACGTTACTCACTAAAAGAGAAATAGGTTACAGGTTACCGAACGCGGTAACTTACGGCTGTTTTTGAGCAAGTTCGAGCCTGATATTAACATACTTGTTGAAAATCATCAAATTCATCCTTCACATTAGATCAGATTTAAAATTCAAATTGAAATAGTTCTTTTAATAACATGAATAAGTAAAAGTTTCCCTAACATTACAAGATGGTGTTTTACCCTCATCAAAGAGTCTTATTTTCACATGATACACGTAACATATTCCCTATTTATTGTTACGAGCAGCCTCAAGTCGGAGACGGCGGGGTCTTCTTTTAGCGTCTAACGTCTCTTTGCTCATATAAAACAATAAAATAAAACACTAGTCAAATGTCCTCTTCATTAAACCTAAATTTTAATTTATAAATTGATTTGATGGTCTTGAAAATGAAATTAAATACATATTTCGAAAGCTCGACTTCCAAATCGTCTTGTCTCTGAATGACCATCCCTACTTATAATTGAACTAAACAAATAAAATAAAATAAAAAGATCTCTTCGGTTGAGCGCCACCCACTCCTTTTCTTTGGGAGGAGGGGGAAAACCCACGTCCTCCGGACGATTTCTGGATGTTAAAAAAAGAGAAATTAAAAAAAAAGATTACTTGGTTTTAGCTGTTTATTCAGCACAAAATAAAAGACGAGAAACTTCAAAAAACACAAGGCTTGGGGCTTCGTCCACGTGACTCGCCGGAGACTCTGCTGCCGACGTCGAAAGTAAATTTCCCTCTCCGGTGATGGACCGTCTTCTGGTCCGCACGTTGGCCGCAATAAATCCGTAGAAAAACGTAGCAAAATCTTCTTAGAGTCTCCCGGCTGATCGACAGGATCGAGGAAGCGAAGACGCCGGTCGATCTCTCACGTGTCGCCTCCTTCCTCGTAACCTCGTTGTCCCCTCGGCCTTCTTGATTGGAAAAAAATCGATGTCCTTTCGATAGTTCCCGCTTAGTTTTAAATTTGAAACCCGAACATTGTTACCTCTTAACATTATTCATTATTGATTTTGTCATGGTGAAGATTTATCGTCTCAAAATACATTGGATATGACCGTAGCTCTAGGTGGATGTTAGAAATTAGTCAATCATAATCAGGTTGTGGTCCCCCGAGTGGGGACACGGCCTCAGGACAAAGTCCACTTAAAAAAAATGGTATAAACCATCATTTTTTAATGCATTTTCAATTTGGCTCTGTTCTTGTAACAGGCTTCTTTCTTCCTCCCTCTTCTCAGCGCGTATGCAAGTTGGGATGTGTTCTATTACAAGAAGAACTTTTCAATTGTTCTTATGGCTACTGTTGACGCTATTTATCGGTTCACGACTGTAGACGTCGGTTCAATGGGAAGATTCAGCGACGTAAACATTTTTGAAAACTTTCCTACAGGAAAGTTGCTGATCAGTGGGTCAATGGACTTGCCTGAGCCCAAAAAAATTGACAGGACAAAATGAACCAACGCCATTTGTATTTCTTGGGGATGAAGCGTTTCCGGTAACGACAAATTTGATGCGCCCTTATCCGAAAGCCTGAGTCACAAAAGATTACAACAAGGTTTTCTACTACCGACTATCATGTAGGTTGAAAGTGCGTTTGGGATACTCGCGGTTAGATTTCGTGTATTCGAAGATTTTATTTTACTAGGTTCGGATTTTATCTTTATTTATCTTTAAAACAATAATCTAATCCTACACCGTGATACCTGTGACTGGAATAAACAATAATAATGGCATAAACAATCATGTTTTAATCCTTAAAATAAAGGGTCTTTCAAATAAGGCGGGTCGATTTTGACAGTGTGTGGCGGCCATGTTGTTTTAGCGGCGTTTGTCAAATTAATTGTTTATTATTGAATAACTGATGCCAAATCAACAGGGCAAGTTAGTTAAATGATAAAACTTTATAACGAAACATTGGGTATTTTGGGTGAACGATTTGGGGGTCGAGTAATCTCTTGAAGAGTTGACGTGAAATTGGATGTCTATTGGCGTAGTCCTGCGACTTCAGAAACCCCCACAAGAAAAAATCGCACGATCTTAGTGGCCAATTGACGTCACCTCTTTACAATACTATCGAATTCCTGGTCACTTCGTTCATTTAGTCTGTACGAAATGTTCCACCGAAGTTTTCAGAAAGCGAAATGGGCGAAATGATTGAAATTTATTGTTTTAATCAATGCAGTGCTAGGAAAGCTGAGAAGAAATGAAGATGCTGGAATTTTGTTAAAATCCTTGGGGAAAAAGATAGGTGAAATAAAAAAAAATACCGGAGTTGTTTTGTTTGCTGTAGGTGCGACTAGCAGGTGCAGCCGAGAATCGACCACCCTAAAAACAGTTTGGCGGGGTGAATCCGGTAGAAACGTTAAATTTGGAGAAATTGGAAGAAAGATAAATTCCTTGACCAGTGTGTTAGCTTCTCGCCGAAATATGCGATTAATGAGGCCTTCAAATTTTGGAGGCCCCGCTCTGCCTTGCTGGGGTTGGGGTAGTAGGGGATCTGGAATGATTTTTTAACTCCATTAAGGAATACTTTGAAAATTGAATGGTTATCCGAGGTTACTGTGGTCCAGTAACCGAAGTAGTTAAATATCTTGTCTCTCAAGCATGTTATGATAGTGTTTGTAGTCGAATTACGGATGGAGAAGAGGAATTCACACGAGGAGTGTACACGATTTACAATCAGGTGAACTCGTCAACAGCTTTGAAAATGAATTTAGAGCCATTACTGGAGGTGAAGGGGTCCCGCTAGATCTACGAACACTTGTTCTTGTGGGCGTTTTGACGTGAAACTGGATAATTTACCATGGGGCTGCTCAGGTTTTGCTCTTTGGCATGGTAAACGCTCCCACGCGCATGGTAAACAGGGCCCATGCCCCGTTATGACCCACACTGCCCATTTGTTCCATCCCCCTTCCCACCCTTTTCTTTCCCCTACTTTTCAATAACTTCCCGCACCCGTCTCCCTGTTGTACCCGTGTTCCATTCCCTTTGAAACCACCCCCTAATCCACTCGTCGATTAGTATCCCCATTCCTTCCCTTCCTCCCCATCTACCTCCTCCTCGCTATATACCCTACCCCCCAGGTCCACCTGTAGCCCTTTCCTAACCATGTACCTGAGGCTCGCCCTTTCCATTTGGAGTATCGCCGGTAGAACCCCTGCAATAACTGGCAACGCCAGGTTCGGCGTTGTCCTATAGGCCCCCAGGGCACCTCTCAAGACCCCAGCCTGTAACGAATCCAACTTCCGCTTCTCCCTCCCTTTTACGGGGCGGCAAAGTTTAAGGTATAGCCAAGTATCCCCTTTTATAAAATTGTCATCTCTCTGACCCCATACCCACCCTCCCCCTTCTTCAGACGCATTAACTTCCCCCACTTCGCCATCACACTCTCAACCTTTCTGTCCACATGCACTCGACAGCCTAGCCCGGGTTCCATCCACACTCCAAGATGCACGCACCATCCTGATGGCTCTCCGGCCATCCGAATGCACGGGGGTCGCCTAGCCAGGGTCGACACACGAAATCCACGTCTCATTCCTTTCAGTATCATTCCAACCGTTTTTCCCTACTCATAGTAGATAGGGACAGACGGAATCTCGTTATTCCATTCATGCGCGTCACTAATTAGATGACGAGGCATTTGGCTATTTAAAATTATACATATATTTGACTGTTAGCTTACAACTTTTATACATGTGCATATTTTACCTTTTTATTTGATATGTACATATAAGTGCCCGAGAATATTGGAACGCACCGTTTCACATATCACATACACTTCACTGTTGATCGCTGCGCAGTCTTTGCTGTTACTGTAAATCTTGTTCGGGTCGACTTAATGAAAGAGTTCCACGACATGTGAGAGCCCTGTAGAACTTTGGTGGTAGCCAGTGACCTCCTTCCGACCCCCCTCGCTTTAAGTTGAGTGGCTGAGGCGAGGGACCACACTCCTTTCCATGAGAAGTATAGTAACTGTGTAGACGTTGACGTTGTCTTGTCTGCCATTCTGGCCACTTGGAACAGAAGTGCCCGATTTTGAGCGTATTTTTTCCATTTTATTAGTAGCTGGAGAGGGTACGTGCTGGATACTACTGCATCTTTTTAGCACCAAAGGCAAGTTGGTTTTTTAGGAAATTAGGAAATTTAGTAGCTTAATTTTAGTTGCCTTAATTTTTTGAAGCAAATAAGTAATGTGCCTGTAAACGTCTTTCGTTGGAGAACTGGCGCTTTCTGTTGCCAAGGTTGGCGCGAAATATCAGACAACACGTGCATAGCTGATAAGAGAAGAGCCGAAGACGGTCGCGGACGCCACCTATGGATTCGGGACTAGATACACTTGATGATGTATACTGAAAAAGCGTCGCAGTCTCGTAGTCTTCTCCGAAAGTTTTTAAGATGGACACCATTTGTTATGTTGAACTTTGGATATGAGCCATTTTGAGTAAACACTATTCATTAGATTTACCATAACAATGGACATGTTCCGTTTTGAAACAAAATTTTTAAACGAAAATCAAGGATATGGATATGATACGTTTTGAAGCTAACACTAGTTTTGAGCCTTAAAATTGAACGTAAAACGTTCCATTATGATCAGAAACGAATGCATGGATCAATGCAGCTCTTCTAGGAGACATTCTAAGAAATCGAAGTTTTATTAAATGTTTATTTAAATGAAATGTTATATCGGGATGCCGCTCTTCCTACAAATTGTTTCCTGTCTATTTTTTTCTCTTTGTACAATTGAATTTGCTGCTTCCTCACTTCCTCGCTTGCATTCATCTTTATCGGTACTGAAGTTAATATTTTACTTACCAAAAATCTAGGAACGTATTATAATATTTATATCAGTTGAAAAACACTGCTGCCTAAGAGATAATTTAATAAAACATAACAAACCGAAGGAAATTGTTTGGGATTTTCAACATGCGCAATCACGGTCAACATTTTATTTTCCTTATGCGCTCTCACGGTGACAAAATGAAGGATTACTTTTACGTTAGGGATTAAAAGATTATTTTCATGCGCAATCCCGTTGCAGCCAATTTCGTTGCGCTGGGTCCACCAACGTTATTCAGCGAAGCATGGCTGCAACTCTGGCGCGCTGGTTTCCCATGGTGAGAAGTTGTCCGTCCGGAGGTGGTGGTCCTGTTGTCGCAATAGGCTCCTCTTCAAAGTCCTCGTCGATTGGCGGCATGTCGTATTCCTTGCACATGTTGTGTAAAACACAGCATACGACGACGATCCGGCCTGCAGATTCGGGTGAATAGTGGAGCACCCTGTGCTTCGACAAGCACCTAAAACGTGCCTTAAGCTGGCCGTTCACCAATAAAGAGTAAGCAATTATTTCCCAACAATAAAAGTACATACTTGCTCAATGAGGCTTCGAGGCCGTTTAAAACGGAGATTGAAATTGGTTTCGACTGCGTCATTTGTACTCTCGGGAAAAGGGGTCAGCAAGTAAGGCTCCAATGGGTAACCGCTGTCCCCTGAAAATAAAGAGTAGTTACATTCCACCTAAAATAAATTAATAAAAAATTTGTTACCGAGCAGCCATGAATTTGGCATATCTCCCCTAGACCAATGTTCATGAAGGTGACGTTTAGCCATCGACTCACTCCATATATGAGCGTCATGAACACTTCCAGGGAACTTGGAGTTGACATTGATTAGTTTTGAGTCAGCGTCGCATATCTGGGGGAAGGAAGAAAAAACAAAACAATTAATAGAACTCGCTCAAATCACGGCCTAATTGCACTTACTAATTGAACATTAATAGAGTGGAAGCCTTTTTTGTTGACGTACAAATGCTCGTTCACGATAGGAGCCACAATCGCTACTTGAGTGCAGTCGATGATACCAATTACCCTCAGAAATCGGAATTTCTCGTAGAATTTGGCTTTGACCTGCGCCAATTGGTTCATGTCCGGGAACTTGATGTAGATCGGGTCGAGAACTTCCGATATTGCAGACGAGACAGCTTTCAGGGAGCGAGATACACTGGACTGGCTAACCCTGATATCGCTGTCTCGACCTACAGAGAGTTGGTAACTGCCTTGCGCATAAAAGCGACGTAGGTACTAACCAAACCACTCATCTTCTTCCAGCGACCCTAGGAAAAGCAGTTTTCCAAGCCGGTTACCACTGAGGCGATTTCTTCGCTGGAGAACAGTGGCAACGGCTTTGGAAAACAGCCTTTCAGAGGGTACTGAGGTTGCCACTACCGTTACTAAGAAGCACGCCTCTTTGTAAACCCCAGGGTAGATACCCTTCATATCATCCCACTGTTTGATCGGGTCGTATGACAGTGGACTGACAGGCGAGTTTAAGTAACTAGTCACTTCATCAGAAACTAGCACCTCTTGGTTTTTTTTTTTTTTTTTTTTTTTTTGCCCATGGGTTAAAACCTTGTGGTAGCTCCACAAATCAAAATTACCAGTTGATTCACTTTCAGAATCGCCGGAAGTAGAAAGTGGCTGATTAATATTCTTTGTAATTTTATTTTTAAGAAAGGAGATTGCATTTGCATCAATCCCCGCTCGAGGATCTTTGAAATGCAAGTTTTTGAACCTACGATCAAGTAAGGTAGCAATAGCAAGTGTCCGGTAATGTACAATTTTTCTAAACCGCTTCTCGAATTCCTCCAACAGACATTTTTTGATCGAGTTTAAGGCATCTGTATCAAATTGTATCCCTATAGCTATTGAGAGCGCAATTAATCATGGGAATTATTTTTGATGCCGTAATAAAGAGCTCCCCAGATGCTTCATTTGTCATTGACTCTAATGGTTTTAGCAAATTCATTAATTCTTTAACTAGCACAAGCTCTAATGCTGTAGGCATTGGTGGTGCCTGAGGCTTGTCTGGAAAAATTCATTTGGAGTCATTTTAAATTAGTCATCGTATTAAATTTAGGATTAGGGTGTTGTGGCGAGTTAGCTGGAATGCTGGGTTTTCACTTTTCACTTTTCGTTTAACGTTTAACGGTTATACTTCAAAGTTCAAAAGTTTTACGGTTAAGTCTGGAGTAGGGTCGAAAATGTCGAAATCTATAAGTTTAAGTTTTAACGTTTAACTGCCAAGAGCCAAGGCCAACTGGAGAGTGGAAGGTCCGAGGGTGGGGTTTGGGGAAGGCAAAGGCGGGAGAGCAAAACCTTCCTGATTGGCAGTGTTGCAACTTGCAAGTAATGTTAAAAAAATAAATAAAAAATAATGAAAGAAAAGAAAAAAAAAAAAAAAAGCAGTTTGGCGATACCGATACTGCACAAAAAGTATCGATGCTCCGATACTGTCAGTCATAACTCATGAAGTATCGAGGTCAAAAATCGGTGGTATCGGAAACAAAAGTATCGATACTTCGATAGTATCGAGGTATCGTTCGTGTCCCTACTTGTAAGTTAAATAGTTGCAAGTTGCAACATGGCATAGAACCGGAGACAGTGAATTTGGCAACGTTGCCTCTCTATAAGGGCAGTTACGGCTCCTCTCAGCGCTATCTAGCCGATATGAATTGAATACAACAGTAGTTTGTCTCGAAGCTCACAGATCGCGCTACTCTTTCCCTTCTTCTGGAGAACTTGGTTTCAAAAATTCACTGTTACACATGTCGCATTTGAATGTCTCAACAACCATTTTCCCTAAGTACCCGGACATGTACACTTCCGAGCACTCTTGCAATGTAACGTGACAATCCTCGATTTCTTCCTCTCAACCTCTTCTTCATCTTCTTCAACATCATCATCTCGTTCAGCGTCAAGTATTACGGTATCGTTTTCATCGGAAGAATTTATTAAATAGAAGCTTTTTAAATATTCATTGCTTATGAAACTGTCTTCATCGTTTTCGCAATTAGCGAGGTCGAGTATTTTATCAGGCTGAAAGCGGAGCAGCTGGCAAATGCGCATCTAAATGTTCGTAGTGTTGGATTTCTGTTGTATCCATGCTTTTGCCTGATAATCGAAAAGAAGTTCTCTAAAGGGTCTTGATTTAGGCGACTAGTCATAAGGAATTCGTTGCCTTTTAATTCACTTGTTAAATACAAAACCGCATTGGCAGTTTGTATTAACCCCAGGAAGCAATAAGGGACTGCCATGGACCGTTTAGCATTGTTGGTTTTTCTGAGTCTGCTGAAGAGATCAATGATATCCTTTAGATTTTCGATTAGCATTTTGTTATTTTTAGATATAGGTTTTCTAAAAGGATTGATATCATGAAGGTTTCGACTGTTCAGAATGTCAAAAACTCTATTCAACTTTTCACTGAAATTACCTGTATCCTCAGCGGTTGAAGAGGTTATCTCCCCGCTTTTAAAGGGGCCTAATCCATTTCATCCGAAATATAATTACTACAATTTTATTATTTTAGTTTTATCAGGGTTGTAGTCAAATGAAAAATGCAAATTACTGCCGAGCTTTCGGATTATATAATTCCATCTTCAGGGCCTATAGACAATCAAAATTTCATTAACAAAATTCAATAAACAAGAAAAACCACTTACTGAATTTGTAATTTAAAAAAAAAAAAAACATAAACTTTTTTGATATCTTCATGGCTAGACGAAAAATTTTTTAAGGAAAAACCAATTTTTTGAAAACTAATTAAAAAACGTTAAAATATATAAGAATTAAAGACCTTTTTAACATAATTTAGTGTCATGTATTTAACAAGAAACCAAAATTTATGATATTACAAGCCGAAACGTATTTAGTGTATGAAGAAGAATTAAAACAGATGTTTTCATTCTTACAAATATACTTTGAAAATAATAAAATTCGATAAACTAAAAAAATTTTATATAAATAAAATTTAACTCGTGATCAAAACAAAAAGAAAGGTAACGAAAATTAATGTTACAAGTGAGAATCTCTTTCCAACCTCGACCCGGGTTTCCCGGTTTTATTCAAATTCAACACCCCCGCATAAATTGTGCTCACACATCTTTTTTCCAACTGCTGATTGCATGAATTTTCACATTGGTAAATTCTTAAGGCTTCTTTGATTTTTCTTCGTAGGGTGTTTCTTTCAATCTTCACTGATTCCAAACGGAAACCATGTCCAGTGTCTTTGTAATGTCTGGAGAGGCCAGTACCATTCCTTTGGGCATTGGACACGCAATCCAGTCAGTGCTGACTCATCCTCTGTCCTACTCGTTGCCTGGTCTCCCCTATATACTGGGTGCTGCACATTAGGCAATCCACTGCGTAGGTAACCGATGATCGATTTAGAGCTGGTTCTGACGCTTTGAGAGTCGAGAAAAATTTTCTTAAGTTATTCGAATATTTATGAGCGATCTTTATGTTGGGGGCAAATTCATGAAAAAGACGGGTTAATTTTTGTGACAAGCCAGGGACGTATGTTAACGAACGGTAAATCGACGGGGGTTGTCGGGAGTTCGATAATTGTTGTAGTTGCTGAGACGAGTCGCCAATTTGTTGAGTCGCTGCTGCGGAAACATTTGTTGTGGGAGTATAATATCGAGTCATTAACTTTTTAATCAATGCTGGAGGGAAACAATTTTTCTTTAAAATAGTTGTTACTTTTTCCTTTATCTCTGGCTGGTACTTTGATGAGGTAACAGATAATGCACGTCGTATTAGATTATTGGCACAGTTTTTTTTTTTTGATATCCGGGGGCGGTGCTAGCTTTGTAGCCCCTACGCACTTAAATCTTAAGGGATCTATTGTGCTGCCCCAACTCTAGGGATCAGATTCTGGAGACTGGTAGAGTTCTCATGAACTCCATCAGTCTCCGGAAGGCAGTGCCTTTTAGGTCCGCCAGTGTGAGGAGTGGTTTGCCGAAGTGCAGGTACCTTCTCCTCGCGAGTGCTTCGCATTCGCACAGAAGGTGCTCTGTTGTCTCTGCACACTCGTCGCAGAGTCTGCACCTTACTTCTGCGATGAGCCCCATGTTCCTTAGGTGATATCTGACGGGGTGGTGCCCCGTCAGGATACCTACAAGCAACCTAAGGTCTGTTCTGTTTAGAGACAGGGTGTTTGATACCCTTAAGGCCGGGTGAAAGGTGCCTATGTTTCGTTTTCTGTAAAAATCTCCGGCTGTAATCAATATTTTTTCGTGAAATTTTTTTTAAAATTCCTTATGATTTCTTTTTTGGTCGTCCGCTTGTTGTATTGTAGGTTTTAAAACAGGTTGACTTTTCGGACGTATTTTTAATCTTTTTATTGTGACTAGTTTCGAGTCGTCACGACTTACTACAAAATTCCTTATTTTAATAATTCTATAAGCCAAAGAAGAGATAATGAAATTAAGTTAATTATTTATAAAGATAGATTTTCTATTTTCTAATGAAAATAAAAATTTTAATTTTTCACGACACCGGCATATTCCTTATGGATTAAAAAACAAAATTGATTTAAAAAAATCCAAAATCGGTTCAGTACTCCCGGAGATAATTGCAGAATACGAGAGAAGAAAAAGGATCCGCGCGGTGGCGTTCCACGTGTTGTTATTTGGAACCAGTCCTCCGGAATATTTTTAACGGACCCTCTCTAGTTTTACTACATTTCAGCTGTTTGACCTTCGACCTTCCTCCCCCTCGCCCCACGACAAAGGGATTTATTTACTTTTAAAAAACTAAAACTAAAAACGACTAAAAAAAACTAAAACGACTTTAAAACCCTTTTCTCGAATCTCGATATTATTTCCGAACGGAGAGTAACCCAATTGCGAAATATTTTTATTTTTTATTTTTTATATTTATTTATTTTTATTGTTTTATTAACTTCCTTAAAGAAGTTATTGCGATACCCTCGACGTCGGGTTTTTGGGTCAAATCGAATATTGATCTTTACCGATCTCAACTTTGTCTGTGGTGCCGGCCGTCCGGCCGTCCGTAGCATTTTTTCCGGATCACTTTACGGCCACAGTTTTCATCCGATTTTCACCAAATTTTCACCAAAATTTCTTTAGCCAGTGAAGAAGAATGTAACGAGGGCGATTTTTGAATTTCGAAAAAATGGCGGAGATATGTCTGTTTGAAATTTTAAAAAATTCGCTGCGGCCGAACCGTTAATCCGATTTTCACCAAATTTTCACCAATAACTCCTTATATTTTTTAAGAATTTTTTGTGTAAAAAAATTGCGACTTTTTATTTATTAATTTTTTTTTAGTAGGGAGAAATCCTCCCCCTCGCCATCACGCCCAGGGATTTGTTTACTTTTTGAAACATACAAGACTTTTAGAACCCTTTTCTCGAATCTCGAGATATCCGAACGGGAGAAACCCCAAAAGATGAAAATCGTTTGATTAAATTATTAATCAATAATCATAATTCTTATAATTAATGATTAAATTATGGTTGTTTAAGAATTATTTTCATTTTTTTAAATATTTTTCTAAATCCTAACGATTTTTTCCATGGGATATTTTTCACAATTTTATTTTGAAATTTTCAAAAATGGCGGAGATATGTCTGTCTTAAGTTCAGATTTATCTTTTTTTCGCAATTTTTTCCGATTTTCACTAATTTGTAATAGGATCTTCTCTTAGTTTCTCTTGAAAATGCCGAGAGCTTTTTTCGAATTTCACAAAATGGCGGAGATGTGTCTGTTTTGAATTTTAAAAACTGCACTGCGGCCGAGCCGTTGGTCCGATTTTCACCAAGTACTTCTTATGCTATTTTAAGAATTTTTGGAGGATTTATTTTTTTAAATCGGACCAACGCAACGGTACAGTAGCAGGGCAGTTTTTAAAATTTGAAACTAAAATTTGGGATTATTATTAATTATTGGTTTCGTAAAAATGTAGATATCAATAGAAATAGCCGCCGTCCTCGCCACCTTAAAAAATAATGTATTTAAAAAAAAAAATTTTAATAACATTGTTTTGTGTGCCTACATCTCGTCCGAAAACACCTCTTCCTAAAGGCGGGTCCTGTGCGAGGCTGCCGAGGCGAGGCGTGGCGAGGCTCGCCTAGGGCTGCCTCGTGCGGGAATCTAAAAATAGAAACGAACGCTCCCGAGGTGGCGAATTAAAATAGACATCATCTATGCAGAAAGACATCTCGTCCGAAAAATATCTGGAAATAAAATAGTGGAGGCTATCAAAATAACTTCTCTTCGGAAGTTATCAAATGTTATCTCATCCGTAAGTATTCTCGTCCTAACTAACGCACAAAACTGTTCATTGCTGCGTCAGAGGAATGCGGCTACTTTAGAACGCTATTCATAACAATTTCTTGACAATCGCTAGGGCAGAAGGTTTTTCTCCCATTCCTTTCCGATAGCTAGAGCGGATTTTTTTATTTCTTGCCGCCTCCGGAGGCGGGGACAGGGGTGGGCTACTCTAGAGCTATTCATAACATTTCTTGACCTTCGCTAGGGCGGAAGGTTTTTGTCACTTCCGATAGCTAGAATGGATTTTATATTTCTTGCCGCCGCCGGAGGCGGGGACGGGGTGGGCTACTCTTGAATGTTATTCATAACAATTTCCTGACAGTCGCTAGGGCGGAAGGTTTTTCTCCCATTCCTTTCCGATAGCTAGAGCGGATTTTTTTATTTCTTGCCGCCTCCGGAGGCGGGGACAGGGGTGGGCTACTCTAGAATGCTATTCATAACAATTTCTTGACCTTCGCTAGGGCGGAAGGTTTTTGTCACTTCCGATAGCTAGAATGGATTTTATATTCTTGCCGCCGCCGGAGGCGGGGACGGGGTGGGCTACTCTTGAATGTTATTCATAACAATTTCCTGACAGTCGCTAGGGCGGAAGGTTTTTCTCCCATTCCTTTCCGATCGCTAGAGCGGATTTTTTATTTCTTGCCGCCTCCGGAGGCGGGGACAGGGGTGGGCTACTCTAGAATGCTATTCATAACAATTTCTTGACTTTCGCTAGGGCGGAAGGTCTTTTCCCTTCCGATAGCTAGAACGGATTTTATATTTCATGCCGCCCCGGGAGGCGGGGACAGGGGTGGGCTACTCTAGAATGCTATTTATAACATTTTCTTGACCTTCGCTAGGGCGGAAGGTTTTTGTCCCTTCCGATAGCTGGAATGGATTTTATATTTCTTGCCGCCTCCGGAGGCGGGGACAGGGGTGGGCTACTCTAGAATGCTATTTATAACATTTTCTTGACCTTCGCTAGGGCGGAAGGTTTTTGTCCCTTCCGATAGCTGGAATGGATTTTATATTTCTTGCCGCCTCCGGAGGCGGGGACAGGGGTGGGCTACTCTAGAATGCTATTCATAACAATTTCTTGACCTTCGCTAGGGCGGAAGGTTTTTTCCCATTCCCTTCCGACCGCTAAAACGGATTTTCACTACTTAACTGCCGCCCCCGGAGGCGTGAATCCTGGATGATTCACCTAGGAGTCTTTGATACTGATGTGCTCACCCTGTTGGCCCCGGGACATATAATAAGGTCGGTACGCTCAAAAAAAGAGTTTAAAACTCTCTGTAGTGGAACGCCGCCGCAGCAATGAATTTTGTGCGTTAGTTAGGACGAGAACACTTTCGGATGAGATTACATTTCCACATATTTTTAGGACGATATGTATGTCTTTCTATCTATCTATACGTTAATTTAATATGAATAGACAAAAATTAGAAAAGAAAAAGAAAACTAGTGTCATTTGAAAATATGATCGGATTACAATATAAATAGCGTAAGAAAATGTAAAATGAATTCATTTTTGTATTTGGCGGTAAAAATTCGAGGACGGTTGAACAGATTTCTATAACCCTGTCACTTGGGATCCTCACGATGGAGTGGGAGGAGAAGGACGCTGTCCTACAAACAATTGTGAATAAAAACTCGAAAAAGTGATCAGAAATAGTGGAAATTTGAAAGCTGAGTATCGGGAAGACATCAAGAACGCGATAATTGATTTAACAGAACTTTACAACGGACTAAAGAAGCAAAATTCGGACTTAAAATCGACAACTGTGAGAGCCAGGGAGAGAGGGGAAGCCGCTCTTTCAATCCCTTCATACGCCTCCGCCACGAAAAACCAAAGGTACGACAACCCAACATACGATATTATTATCACTCCTAAGTCAAACAACACCAATTCAGAGGATACCAAAAAAGTTATAAAAGAAAAAATTAATATCGTGGAACTTAAGGTTGGGGTTAGGTCAGTAAAACAAATCTCAAACGGGAGAGTTTTGATTAGGACAAGTTCAAGGTCAGAAAGCGACAAACTCGCAGATTCGATAAACAAACACTGCGAATCGCAACTCGAAGCTAAAATAAAGCAGAAAAATCTCCCCAGATTAATGATCTTTAATGTACCCGAAGAGATCAACGCTCAAAACGCCAAAGATGTGATTATCAAACAAAATCCTGACATATTCTGTGATACTAACTATAAGATCGAAACCAAAGCTTTAATTACCTCAAAAAATAAACGTATTCCAAACCGTCTAGTCATTGAAGTAGATCCAAAAACGAGAAAGAATATTATGGACGCTAAAGGCCTGAAAATAGAATGGTCCATCTGTCGGGTCGCTGACAATGTATACGTACGGAGATGCTTTAATTGTAGCCGGTATCATTCAGGTGCTTGCCAAAATAAAACGGCATGCCCAAAATGTGGTGGAAACCATGAATTGAAGACCTGCAAGGTAAAAGAGGACGAACAAAAATGCGCTAACTGTGTTCATTTTAATTCTTTATTGAAATCGGACCGAGATACTAAAGTGTCAACAAACCACGCCGCCTTTGATAACCGCAAATGCTCCTCTTATCAGAGAATTATCGAACGAGTCAAGCAAAGTATCGATTATGAAATATAAGATAGTACAAATCAATTTAGACAGATCAACTGGCGCAGCTGGCGGGCTTTACGAATTTATGTCGAAACAAAAAGTAGATTTAGCCCTAATACAAGAACCGTACTGTCGACTAGATCAAATTACCGGCGTCCCAAAGCAATGGCGAGTGTTTTCCTATGGCGAAGGCCATAAAAGAGCTGCCATCATAGTCTCAAACGCCAATTTAGACGTAATTTTGTACACACAATACTCAGACGAAGACTTCGTCGTAATAGAAGTCATAGGTAAAAACGAAGTCTCCTTTTTAGTAGTCAGCGCGTACTTCTCGAAACCGACCGGCCAAACTCTAGACATCCTCGAAAATGACTTGGAAAAAATAACCAATATCAAAAAAAATTACGTTAATAGTCGAATCGTCATCGGGCGGACTCTAACTCACGTTCTGGGATGTGGTTTGATCGTATTACTGACGACCGTGGATCGGCTTTGGAAGAGTACATATCGCAAAACAGCCTCTTGGTAATGAATGAAGACGATGGGTCTCCGACTTTTCAGACGAGTAGGGGATCTAGTAGCATAGATGTAACGTTATGCACTTCGGGAATGGCCAAATTTGTGAAGAATTGGGCGAAACTCGCAGATCAGTGCTCGTCCTTTCACTCTTTGATCACCTTCGACATAACCGACAGTAAAAGAAAAACGATCGCGAGCGACTATGTCTGCTCGACAACGAAATATAAAGTAAAAGAGGCCGATTGGAGTAAATTTATCGAGGAAATTTCAGTGAACTTAAAAGGATACTTATTGAGTCATTCATCAACCACCGGAAATGAACATGATCTACACGATACATCGGAAATAGACTTCGAAATGTCCAAATTTATCACAAATTACCCAGATATTGATGAGTCAACACAAGACTTCATGTGTATTGTTACTAACGCTAGCGACAGTACCATTCCTAGGTACTCAAAAGGACCTCATTTGAGTAAAAACCAGTCGGTACCGTGGTGGAACCAAGAATTAACGACTTTTAGGAAAATGGTCAGGAAACTGCGAAGAAAGTATCAACGCTCAACCATCGACGACGTAAGGCAAGACCGGAAAAAGAATTTATGGATGCAAAAGTTAAGTATAATGAAAAGATTAAAAACGCCAAAATGAATTCGTGGAAAGAGTTTTGCAATATCACCGGGAAAAACTCACCATGGAATGCGGCCTACAAGATCGCAGCAGGAAAAAGAAGGACAGCAACTACGTTCACTACTATCAAGCTGGAAGATGGAACCTTCACAAGGAACTTCGAAGAAACGCTTAACGCTGTAATGGACAAGTGTGTGCCCAAAGATAGAATTAAGAATGAAGACGCTCATAAAAGAACAATCGTAGAAAATGAAGTTGATATCCTAACCGAAGATGACATCGAGTTTACGATTAGTGAAAAAGAAGCGCAATTAATGAAACGAAAGAAAAGACCCCTGGTGAGGACGGCCTGACCAAGTCGATATGGGAAATAGTGTTCAATAACTACCCGAAAACTGTTCAAAGAATTTATAATCAATGCCTCGAGAAAGGTAATTTTCCGAAAATCTGGAAACATTCGCACTTATTTACTTTTAAAACCTGGGAAGGAAAACTCCCTAGAACTGTCGAAATACAGGCCTATCAGCTTACTACCGGTAGCTGGAAAAGTCCTCGAACGCCTCTTAATAGATAGAATTTCGCATCACCATTACAAAAATGATTTATTGTCAGAAAGACAGTTTGGATTTCGACCCCGGGTAAGTACCGTGGAGGCGCTACATGCAGTAAAAACCTGCATCGAAAAGGAAGATGGGAAAAGATCTCTCTTAATTTCACTCGATGTTCAAGGAGCCTTTGACAGTGCCTGGTGGCCGGCCATTTTTAGACAACTGCATAAAAATAAATGTCCGAAAAACCTATTCAATCTATCTCGAAATTACTTCAAAGACAGATACGCGACTATAAAACGCCGAATGGGAAATTCACTAGAAAAGCTGAAATGGGATGCCCCCAGGGCTCCTGCTGCGCCCCTGGATATTGGAATATCTTATACGATACAGTCTTAAGATTAGATTTCGACGAAGAAGACGACGCTCAAATTTTTACTTTCGCCGATGACCTTTTAGTGATAGTAAGACAGAAAGACGAGGGCCTATTGCAGATAGCAGCGAACCGGAGCCTTGCCAAGGTTGAAACATGGTCAAAACGAAATAAAATAATTTTCAACCCGAAAAAATCGCAAGTTCTGCAAGTAACCAGACGCCGTTGCACTAGTGACCTGAGGATATTTTTAGGGGGCGAACGACTTCCAGTAGTAGAAACAATGAAATACCTGGGAGTGTTAATCGATAAAAGGCTATCCTGGAAAAAGCATGTCGAGATGGTCTGTCAAAGGCGTCTGGCCTGATAAACATGTTAGCAAGATCAGCCAAGGTCTATTGGGGCCTTAAGAGCGAAGCACTAGACATTATTTACAAAGGAGCAGTGTTGCCCATTTTATCCTATGCGGCCCCGATCTGGGCGAACTCACTGAATATCACTCAAACCAGATTCCTTCGTAGAACGCAAAGACTAATGTTGTTAAGGATTTTAAAAGGTTTTCACGATATCCTTTGAAGCTGCATGTACTCTAACTGGCCACCCACCGATCGAACTCCACCTTAAGAAAACTTCTGACTTTTACGCGATATGGAAAATGAACAACCCGGGAATAGGACCGGAATACCCGATAGATCAACCTGCACCAGTGTCGTCATGGCTGCACCCGTCATTTTCCTTGGAATTCGATCAGGAAACCCAACTGG
>JACGAQ010001291.1:0-64246 GCA_014119065.1 Orius insidiosus | reverse complement strand
TTATGAACAATTCAAACCTAGACGTCATATTTTATCAAATTTATTTCAGCTGAGGCGATACCAGAGGTAGAGGACATGAAGGTGCCAATGGAGGATCTTTTTCGTCTCCACTTAGAGGGCAAGGAACAGCCATGATTACTCCTCTTTTGTTAGCAGAGCCAATGGAGAGTATGTCAGACCATGTACAATATTCTTATGAACAATTCAAACCTTGACGTCATATTTTTATCAAATTTTATTTCAGCTGAGGCGATACCAGAGGTAGAGGACATGAAGGTGCCAATAGAGGGCACTCCTCGGACTCCACTCCAAGGACAAAGAAAAACGTTTACCCCTCTATCAAGGAAAAGTACGAGTATTAGTTTTTATTTAACACATAGATTAATTACCAGTTTTATTGTTATATTTATTAATAAAATTTAAATTGTTCCAGATTTTTGGTCGCTCGAACATTCTGACAAAACTTGGGGTCAGCCGGAAGCAATTGACGCCCAAGTGCCAAAGGTTGTATTCGTACCATAGAAATTTACTCAAACTAAGCAGAGATTCGGAACTTAAAAAAAAAGATATTTCCGCCCGCCTGAAAAATGGCAGACGACAAGAATCTTTCGACTCCTTGAATGGAAGCTGCGCTCAACCTCTAAAAGGGAAGGAGCTGAGAACATTTATTACTCCGTCCAGTCCTCACCACCAATTTTGGAGAGAAGCTCTCAAAGTTATAAACTCCATTCAATTTATAGACTCCAATGGTAAGAGAATGAGGACTCCCTCTATAAAAAATTGGGGCCACTCAATCCGTGCTTTCGCATACCTTTGGTCGAAGTTGAGGAAGCAAGGATTCACGTACTTGCCTCCAAACTTCTCAACCAGGACCCTTTGGAAAATTTTTTCAGCTGTATCCGCAGCCATGGGTGTCGGAATATTAATCCAACAGCAGAAAACTTTAAAATTCATTTAAATCTTTATTATTAAATAATTTAACATCAACCCATTCTGTCGGTGCCAATTGTGAGGAAGATGTAAATGAGGGAGCTCTGTCGCAATTGACGGATTTTGTGGTTGAATCCCCGGGTGATGATCTCACATTTGTAGATGATAGTTCGAAATTTGACGTTAAATATCATGTGAAGTACAACAAAATTACATTCATGAAACATTCGTACATTGCAGGTGTTATAATAACAAAACTATAAAACAAATAAGTGTAAATTATGTAAGCATTATTTATGCTTACTTCACAAAAACGATTTGGGGGAACATGTCCTAATAAATGCCAGGGACTTCACAGGCCACTCCCTAAGATACCCTAAAAGTAGATTTACTCAAATCTTAGGAGAGGTTATTTACTCTACATCAAATATATGTGACAGGTATCCACAGGAACTGCACATCCACCGAAAATTGTGACTTTTTACTTAATAGATTAATAGCCCCACCCAATAATATGCAAAGAACACGACCCTTTCCCCCAATTCATAAATACCTCAGTTAGATTAATATTGTTCTCCTGGAGTAAAAACGTAAACGACATATTAAACGGAACTCGTACCTCTTCTTCAAGTAACAATTCAAGTATTAAAACATTAGCCTTTAACAAGTATCTCAAACGCCAAAAGAAAAAAAAGTCAATCTGTTAAATTCTCAAATTTATGCTCACGTCGACTGTTAGGAAACTGTTGAGAAAAAAGAAGAGGAAAAGAAAAAGGTGAAGAAACGCCGAAAGGAGATGCGACTCCCAAAGAAAGTGCCAAAGGAGAGAAAGAAACCAAGAAGCGGTGATGAAAAGGGAAAAAGGAAGAGAGAAGAAAGGTCCAAAGAAAAGAAAAAAGAGCCAGAAGTGACCGAAAAGATCTTCGAAACGCTACAGTAGCTGAAGAAAAGGTCAAAGAAGAGTCTGCCCCTAAAAAACGACGTAGAAGCGAAGATAGAAAATCGAAAAGAGACAAGAAAAAGGGGGACGTGACAGCTCAAGCTTCTGAGTCTTCATTTAAAAACATCGAAATGAGCCAGACAGTGACTGAAACGAAAAGTGAAAAAGAGATAGAAAGGGTTGAAAGGAAGAAAAAGAAAAGATAGAAATTTGGGGAGGGATCAAATAAAACAAAATTGAGCTTTTTTTGTTAATTTTTCTTTTTAAATTTTCAGATTGCCCTGGGCTTCAGGCCTTTTAAAATGCCTACCAGGTTACTGCCCCAAAGGAAGGCGAGTGGACGCCCTGATTGAGGAGGAAGAGAAAAGATGAAGAGAACAAAGATGAAGAAAAAAAGAAGAGGAGCCACAAATCGTCCCGGAGCCTGAAGGACTCTTTGATCAGCTTTTCAAAAAGAGGAAAAAACGTCGAAAATGCGAATGCGAGCCTTGTCAGGAAGAGCTGAAAAGACGGAAGCAAAGCGAAAACAGAGAAAACGAGAGCAAAAGTCTTCTTTGGGATTGAAGAAAAAATATTGCCCGGGCGACCCTCGAGTTGATGACGAGCTTCTTTTCTTCCTTAAAGTCATCATCATGGCCAACGATCTCGACGATACAGAGGACATCGGCAAAAAGAAAGAAAACCAAGAAACGCAAAACAAATATACCATCAATCGCCAAGTCGTCCATTATAAATATCGATCCTGAACCAAAAGAAGAAGAGGAGGAAGACACACAAGACGAAGAAGCAGAAGACACACAAGATGAAGAAGCAGAATACAAAGGAGACAAGGAGAAGAAGCAGAATCAAAAGTAGAAGTAGCAGAAGAAGCGAAAGAAAAGCAGAAGTAGCGAAAGAAGAAGCAGAAGAAGAAGTTAAAGAAGCCGTAGAAGAGGCTGAAGAAGAAACAAACGAAGAGAAAGCACATCTTACATTATACCTCCCAAGCCCAAAAAAACTCGCAAAAAGCGTCCATAAGTCTCAAAAATAAATTTCGTAATGTAAATAACGCTATTCATCATAAACAACATTTATTGTAAAAAAAAATTAAGTTTAAAGGCTAGTATCAAATTGCAGTCTTTTTGGTTGAATTGCTGAAACAAAAGAAAAGAAAAGGTTAGTAATTTTCTAATTAACACCTAGGAATCCCCAATTTAGCAAGCAAAACCCATTCCTAAAATTCAGTAAAATGGCATTTTTCTGCCAAAAAAAATGGGGGAAACTTTCATAAATCCTGTAAAAACAGGGTTTTGTGGACAAAAATCATTTTAAAAAATCCCAAAATTGCCAATTTTTGAACCCCAGAACAAAAATAAATCTAGCCGAAAATTGTACCTCCTGATGATTCAATTAGTTTTCTTTTCGATCCTGGCTTTGGTTGCGGTTGCCTCAAAGACTTGGAAGAGGAAGTTGAGATCCCAGTGCGGGAGCTGGTTTATTACTGATAAAAGAAAAAATAAATAATAATTATTAATATAGAATACCTAAATATGGCATTTTCAAAGCCTGTTGGCAGTTGATCCTTTGCATCGGGTTGATCATCAACAATAAAGAGATCAATCTAACAAATCATCACCCGCCGCAGTAAATATGTGCTTCAACGGCGTCCCAGGGAACGTTTTAAACTGTATAAAATCTTGAAGCGACGTCATACCAGGCCACGATTGTTCCGTAGGTGTCCCCAACGTATGGAAAATTCTGGTCAACTGGTCCAAATCAGATTCACCAGGTAAAATGGTACACGAAGCAGAAGTTCAGCGACGATACAACCGACACCCACATATCAACGCCTGTGGCGTACATTTTGGCTCCGAAAAGTAACTCAGGTGACCTAAAAATCAAATAAAACAAAATTATCTTCATCAAAACATACCTGTACCAACGAGTGACAACTTGATGAGTATAATACGATTAGGAGATCCAAAAAACTTCGCTAAACCAAATCTCCTATTTTAAGTACACCTTCGCTGTTTATCAGAAGATTGTTTGGCTTAAGATCTTTATGTAATATCCAGTTATTATGCAGGTATTCTAAGCCTTGAAGGGTCATCAATGTGTAAGCTTTGACATGCGCTGGTGTCAAAACAATACTGGTATCTTTAATGATAACTTCAAGATCTGTATCCATGAAATCGAAGACTAAAGAAACGTTGGACTTGTAGCCAAAAACGTCTAAAGAAATTTGATTAATTTTATGATTGAATTTTGTCGTTTTACCGATAAGTCCGATGATATTGATATGGTGAAGTTCTTGAAGAAGTTTGATTTCACGTAATGCTGTACGGTTGATGCCATCTCTTGCTTCAGCCTGGCTTCCGACTTTTATCTAAAGAAAATAATGAAGTCAAGTAATCCCAAAATGGTAACTTACTTTCTTGACGGCACTATCAGATCTGTTTTCAACATCTCTTGCTTTATAGACAGTGGCAAACTATGAACAGAAAAAAATATAAGAATGAAATTTAATTAAACGCACCTGCCCTTCTCCTAAAAATTCTATTTTTTCATATCTTCTCCAACGATCTTCCAGTTTATAATCCATTATTTTTAAAACTAAACGTCCCTGTTTTATCAGAAACCTTTCTAAAGGTTATGCGTCGTCATTGATAACATGCCGTTGACATCTATGTTTTTTGGATAATTTTATTTTTAAGTTATTAATTTAAAAAAATGCTTTCGACGGTAAATCCGGACAAACTTTTTGAAACTTCCACAGTCGAAGTGGTGGAAGGAGTAGAAAAGATGCTTGGGGTTGAGATCGAATCGAAAAAAGAAGAACTAAGGACCTTAGTTGGGTAACTATTTTTTTGTATTTTGTATTAATTGTGATACCATCGATAGATGGTTTTTCCGGAATGGAGACTGGAAGACCCTGTTGGTCTATTTGTTAATATTTTAGATTATTCTTATTGTTTATACCATCGATAGATGGTTTGCGAGATTGGGTCTTGCTAGATGCCAATTTGACCATTGGTCTTTTTTCGATCTTAATGTGCAAGTTTTTATTATTATTTTTATTTTTTTTAGGGAAAGATACAGAGATCTCATAGAAGCCGCTGACACAATCAAAGAAATGAAAGATTTATCTTTAAAATAATCAAAGATGTAGACAGTATGAATTTGGAAATGGCCTCTCTTAAAAATAAGCAAAAGGCTTATCGCCCAGAAGTTCATCGTAAACGGTAATTTGGATTATTTATCGTAGGATAAATTCTTTTTTTTAGTTCAAGTGTTGATTCGTTGGGCGATTCAATCGCTGCGCAGATCTCAATTTTGGTCGACCTTCCTGAATTAATCTGGGAAGCTGTTTCATCCAAAGATTATGTAAAAGCGACCCAATTATATTTACTCGGCCGTCATATCAAAACTGGTACTTTTTAAAATTTTAAAGATTTCATACAATAGTCCTTCTTGATCAGCTGGTAAATAGATTTTAATCGTTCCAATCTCACATAATTATGTCTCTTGTTTATATTTTAATTTTTATTTCAATCCATCAGGTTTTATGGAAAAAAAAAAACCCAGTATTCCGTACAGACACGAACTTATCTCGGAGAAGTCGTTGTTGTTGTGAGTTTTTTGAGTTTTATAAATATTTGTGTAATTTTTTCTCGTTTTCTTCCTTAATTTATAATTTTGGCTTACTTATGTGAATGTATTCAGGCCGTCCTGAAGAAGGGAACAAATTTCCCGAAACGTTGGCGGAAAACAAAAATTAAACAACTTGTTTCGACGATAAGTTTTAATTTTTAAAACAACCTTTGGCTGCTTAGCCCCACCTGTATAATAAATTTTTACTCTAAATAGCGATTTAGGTTTTAGTGCTGACAAAAGCCTTAAGCAGTTCGCCTCAAAGTTGCCTGTCGTTGATCAACAGTGGTCGCTTCTCGCTCATTTTTCCAGTACGATATTACGTGAGGCGGAAAATGATTTGAAAAAATCGATTTGAACGATGATGAAGCGAGTATGTGCTTAGCTGCAGTCGCTATTCTTCAGGAGATCGTTGTTCTCAAAATTCCTTTCCATTCGTACTGACGCCCTGGAAAAACTTCTCATGCAAAACTCAAACGTCAAAGATCAAATTCTAAACAGCCACAGTTGTATCATCAACTCCTTATTTTTGCTTAACTCACTAATGCTTGGTAAAAATCTTATTTAGAATCATCTTTTGATTTTTCACTTTTCAGCCCCTTGGGATTCAGGAAAAGGTTCAGTCTGGAAACGACTCGACCATACTTTATCTAAACATCAAAATCCCATCAATTTATTAGAAGAAAATATCAAAATGTCTTTTTTACCACCAATCATCCTGCATTATAAGTAATTTTTCTCTTTTTAGTTAATAAATAAATTAAAGTGTCTTTTCAGGGTTAAAACACTAAGCAAAAAACCTAGAAGTTGATAAGGTTGAAAGAATTGTTTCTGATTGGCTTTCAAATGTTAAACAAATTGTTTCATCAAAAGGAAAAGAGCTTTTAAACAAAATCAATAGTTTACATAATCTCAATGAAATAACTGCAGAACAAAAGTTAGTTTTATTATCTCTCGCAGTTTTTTTTAATTTTTGTTTTAGATTTCGAACTCAGATTGGGAGCATTTACTGGCGGTTTTTAATGTTCAGAATAAATTTGATTTGTGGGATGAGGTTTATAAGCCATTGATTACATCGAGGGCGAAAGATTTGATTTCGCTTCAGTGCGAAGAAACATTTAGAACTGTCGTCGATCATATGCAGTCATCATTAAATGATGATGATGTGTAAGTTTATTTTTAAAGAACAATTGTTCCATGTTTCTAACGTTTTTTCAAATTCAAAAATCTGTAATTCTAGAAAAAGATCCGATTTGGATTTGCGTTGGATAGTGTGGAAGGAATCTGCGGACGATTTGGATTTGCCGCTGGTAAACGTGAATACAAAGGGATCAGCTTAAAGTCGAAAGCGATCACTCCCAAAGTTTACAGCATATGTCGAATTTTCGAGGAGAAACTCGTCTTTACAGCGACCTCTCCGGCCTCTACAGCACCGACGACATCCTCGACTGCGAAAGCAACGAACTTAAAAACCACCAACAAAAAGCTTGCACCGTCATGGTTCAAAAGTTGATCAAACAAATCCACGATATCGTCAACAAAGAGAATATTTCTGAAGGGAACATTTCAACTTTGGCACGTTTCCTTCAGGCCGTTCCGGACATCTGCCCGATGCTTCTTAAATGTTTGATGCTTGGAGAAAACAAAGACAACGCATGGGAAACTGTTAAAATGGTCAATTCAGAAAGTCTTTATTGCTGGAATGTCTGGGAAGGAAAAGCTCTTTCTAGAATAAAAGTAAACGTCCCCAAAATCATTGTACCACCATCAACATATGAAGATCTTCTCAACACCATTCCTGTAAGTCCAAAAAGTTAAAAGAATCTTCTATATTTGGGTTTTAGCAATGGGATGTCGTTTATATTGAAGAAGGTGAAGAAAATAAAAAAAAATCAAAACTTCGCATACCATCATGTCCAAGTTTACCTCTTCAATCTGCGCTTCAGTACATCATGTCAGAAATCGGAAAAGCTCATTTACCCAAGTAAAAAATTCATATCAAAACTTCCGTTTTCATATTCTTTTCAGACTTATTGTTGAAAATCTTATGGAAAAAGTAGTGCCTGTTCTTCTCGACTGCTATATCACTGAGAAGCAATTATGTCAGTCGCATTCCGTCCAGAGCCTTTTCGACGTCCAATATATCGCAGCCCAGTTTATTCCGTTGACCAACAAAGATCTCAACTCACTTTGCGAAAATAAAATTTCAGAATTGAAAAACACAATCGATCCAATCGATTTAGAAGTCTTTTCGCCTTTGATACGATCAAATATCAAGTCAGCAATGATTAAAATTCAAGTAAGTATCCACATTTAATTTTTATTTAATTCAAATTTTTTAAAGGGCATGTTTGGACTTTCGTTTCATTCCGAGGAGGCAAACAGCGTAAAAGGACCGACGAAGCTTGTATTCTCGCCATAAGCAAATCTGCTTCTAACATTTGGTTTCCAGTTTTACCCATAACAAACCCTTCAAATCGTATTTTCCAATCAAACAAACCAAAAGTGAGTTTTTTATTCATAAAATTTGACAGTTGATAACGATTTTTTAGCCTTTAAAACCTGAAAGTTTAAGTGTGCCGTCGAAAGCTCCCAGCTCACCATTTTTCTACGAATGGTTTACATAATTTTACAAGTGTAATTTATATGTTGTAAATAATAAATTATTTTTATTATTAAATGTACTCTGAATAAACTTTTTTTTAGAAAAATCGTTCCATTTAGATTTTTTAAGTTTATGGGATGCTTCATCACCCCTAATTTAGAAAGAAGGAAAGTTGTGTTGTGTGTAGGTATTTGACTCTGATGATATTTAGAACAATGTTGTCCCCCCCCCCCCCCCCCCCCGGAGAAAGAAGGGTGAAGGTCTGAGGTGCTGCAAGTTGAGCGTTGATGTGTCGAAGATGCGTATGCGGACGCTGGAACGCAAACTGTCGAGCTGTGACGTGAGTGTCGCAGATGTCGAGAAGTTTGTTCCAAATTTGAAGTTTCAGTTCGGAAACAAAATCATCGAAATCGTTCATCATCATTTTGGACACATTGGAAAATCTCAAATGCTTGCCACGATTAGACCACACTATTACTTTAAGGGTTTAGATAAAGCGGTACATCAATTCTGCAAACAATGTAAAATCTGCATGGAAAATAAAGTTCGTCGTATACGTGCAATAGGGTTGCTTTCTCAATTTGGTCCTGCCACCAGACCTTTTCAAATTATGTCGCTCGATAGTGTTGGAGGTTTTGCAGGAAATCGTTCACCTAAACGATACATGCACATTTTGGTTGATCATTTTACACGATACGCGTGGATTGCAACATCAAAAGGACAAAACGCTCAAGATTTTATTGCTCTTCTTAATCCGATTGTTAAAAAGCATTCAATTTCAATTCTCTTGGCAGATCAATACACTGGAATCAACTCAAACAACTTCAAAAATTTTCTGGCCCAGAACGGAATTCAAATAGTTAAAACATATGTTTTAATTATTTATTGTTTTCATGGTCAAGTCATCTGACTCTCAGTTTTAAAAGTGTCTCGCGTCGAAGAACGTAAATTTAAATTTGCTTATAATTTTGTAAATAAATTCGTTCAAAAGATCTTAAAATTCAGCAGGTAGAAGAGGTGCGGAACTGCCGACGAGTTTCAGGAGAATTGCTGGCGCCGTCGATGGTTGATCAAGACGTTATGTTTAACTTCAAAAATATCCATTTGTACAGTGTGGCTCATATAACTTCCTCATTGTGAAGTTTTGTGACACCCTGTATAAAAATAAATTTAGTTATGCCATCACTCATTATTATTTGAAAATAACGCGCCAATTTCATGCTGCACTCTTCAGGCCATTTTTGTCCCTCCGTTGAGAGCCACGTTGCGGCAAATAAAATTTTTTTTCGGCATTTTCCTTTCTCCGCGGGGCCAGCACTCTGCACTCTACTCTGCACTCTTCCACTCTTCATTTTTTTCAGGACGTTTATGAAACAGAAAATGCAGACGAAAAGTGCAGAGTTGGGAATGTAGAGTGCAGAGTGAGGAGTGAAGAGCTTTATGAAATAGGCCACTGCATAGACTAATAAACAATACTGATATAGATACGCCACTCTCCCCGTTTTTTCGAAAAAAGAAAGCGCTGCAGCGGCATCGTAACCAACTACATTTCGCGCCAGAATTTGAAAACTTCAGTCTTCCACTTCCCGTACTTGTGGTTTGTTTTTATTCTTTAAGCTGTTTACCCTAAAAATTTGATATTTTAAATTGTGGGTAGAACAAAATTGCATGAAAAACAACAGGGTTGAAAGAAAATACGAAAATAATATTACCTTTCTATTTAACACAATAATATGTACATAATAAATTTAATAATGTATATTTAATTTAATATTTAATAATATAAGATTTAAAAACCTTTTAACATAATTCCATTTCATGTTTTTAACAAGAAACCAAAATTTAATTTTTTTATTAGTTTGCTGTTAAATGAAATCTTACTTTACTCCGAGTGGCGACATGAGAAGTACTTAATGATCTTTTTTGATAACCGGTCGACGTGAGCAAATTTGAGCTCCATAGCGCGCCAGCTTCTCGAACTTGCCGTAATCTCGTCGAACTGGAAAGCCGAGAGGGAGCTAAAACCGACGATTAGAAATATATTAATTTGCTGTTAAATTAAATCTTACTTTACTCCGAGTGGCGAGATGAGAAGTACCTACTTTATGATCTTTTGATAACTGTCGACGTGAGCATAAATTTGAGCTCCATAGCGCGCCAGCTTCTCGAACTTGCCGTAATCTCGTCGAACTGGAAAGCCGAGAGGGAGCTAAAACCGACGATTAGAAATATATTAATTTGCTGTTAAATGAAATCTTACTTTACTCCGAGTGGCGGAAGTACTTTATGATCTTTTTGATAACTGGTCGACGTGAGCATAAATTTGAGAATTTAACAGATTGACTTTTTTTTCTTTTGGCGTTTGAGATACTTGTTAAAGGCTAATGTTTTAATACTTGAATTGTTACTTGAAGAAGAGGTACGAGTTCCGTTTAATATGTCGTTTACGTTTTTACTCCAGGAGAACAATATTAATAACTGAGGTATTTATGAATTGGGGGAAAGGGTCGTGTTCTTTGCAATTATTATTGGGTGGGGCTATTAATCTATTAAGTAAAAAGTCACAAATTTTTCGGTGGATGTGCAGTTCCTGTGGATACCTGTCACATATATTTGATGTAGAGTAAATAACCTCTCCTAAGATTTGAGTAAATCTACTTTTAGGGTATCTTAGGGAGTGGCCTGTGAAGTCCCTGGCATTTATTAGGACATGTTCCCCCAAATCGTTTTTGTGAAGTAAGCATAAATAATGCTTACATAATTTACACTTATTTTGTTTTATAGTTTTGTTTATTAAACCTGCAATGTACGAATGTTTCATGAATGTAATTTTGTTGTACTTCACATGATATTTAACGTCAAATTTCGAACTATCATCTACAAATGTGAGATCATCACCGGGATTCAACCACAAAATCCGTCAATTGCGACAGAGCTCCCTCATTTACATCTTCCTCACAATTGGCACCGACAGAATGGGTTGATGTTAAATTATTTAATAATAAAGATTTAAATGAATTTTTAAAGTTTTGCTGTTGGATTAATATTCCGACACCCATGGCTGCGGATACAGCTGAAAAAATTTTCCAAAGGGTTCTGGTTGAGAAGTCTTGGAGGCAAGTACGTGAATCCTTGCTTCCTCAACTTCGACCAAAGGTTGCGAAAGCACGGATTGAGTGGCCCCAATTTTTTATAGAGGGAGTCCTCATTCTCTTACCATTGGAGTCTATAAATTGAATGGAGTTTATAACTTTGAGAGCTTCTCTCCAAAATTGGTGGTGAGGACTGGACGGAGTAATAAATGTTCTCAGCTCCTTCCCTTTTAGAGGTTGAGCGCAGCTTCCATTCAAGGAGTCGAAAAGATTATCAAAAATAATTAAAAATCCGCAGTGTCAGCACACGATGAAGGTAACGATTTACAATCTGGAAAATTTCATAATCAATTTAACACGAAACTAGTACTAAACAATATGTACCTGCTTTTTCTATTAGAGCCCGCATTGTGGATGATACTCGGTGGCTGAAAACCTCCGCAGCATTTTTAACTCTCATTTTTTTAATTTTTTCGGGCAGCACGTGCTCATCAGTGAGCTTATTACACATTCTGGTGTTGTCGTCTCCCTTGTCGAAGTGGTAAAAGGCAATGACATCGGCCCATTTTCCTACCTGCTTCCTTCCTTTATTGTATACAAATTCGACGTCATGAAGAACAAGATTATTCCTTATGCCTTTAGGAGGTGCGGAGGATCAAAAATAGGAACGACTTCGTGGTTGTTGACAGAAAAGCCAAAGTTTCGATCATTTCCTGTTTCTTTCTTTAACCTATTTAACGCTGCTACATTGGTTGCTGCCTGATCACATACTGTAGCAACCACTTTTAGTCCAGCTTCTTGTAAAGCGATAATATTTTTTTTAATAAGGATGCTCAGTTGTACAGAAGTTGTTGTACCGTCAACAAAATAAAAGGAGATGGGTTGTTTCCAACGTTTTTGCATTCCTCTTATCATAAGCACTAGTACATGGTCAACAAATTTTGGACTGGATATAGGTCTTTCCTCTCCGAAGTCCTCAAATCCTTCAAAGCGATCATTGTGCCTGTTGTACGACAATGACGGTTGAATTGCCATCTCATCAAAAATCAGCGAGCAATATCGCTCTTTTTCGGGAAGTTTCTCAACTACTCCTTTTAGGTGATGGAGGATATGTTTATTTAGGCCGACGTCAAAAGGTATTTTAAATAAAAGCCTCATTAACGTTCTCCTCGATGGAAGAGCAAACAAACGCCTTAGCAATTTATAAGCCTTTCCCGAGCTTTTCATGATAGCCAACGCCATGACCTTGGTTGTATTGTCAAATCGACGACCTCGGGGTTCTTTTTTCCCGCAATGAATTTGGGATAGTACAAAATTAGCTACGTACCTGGAAGAAAATATGGCTTTAAATTTATCGGAGTTGACAAAGTCTTCTGCCATTTTCAGGCGGGCGGAAATATCTTTTTTTTTAAGTTCCGAATCTCTGCTTAGTTTGAGTAAATTTCTATGGTACGAACAGTGTTGCCAGACGACTTCATTGGTTTCCCCCTATTAGGGTTTTATTTTCCCCCCAACTATTCCCCCTAAATTTTTTTTTAGTAAGTATAATGTGAAGAAAAATTATTGCGATAGGTTTTCTTTTATTAATAAAGGTTTTAAATAGACTTTGCAAGGTAATAAACTAATAAATAACCATAAGACAGTAAACAAGAACAAAAAAAAACTAAAATTTAACTACTACTTCTCCCCCTAAAAATCCCCCCAAACGCCTAAATCCCCCCAAATTTAGGGGGAAAACCCCCGATCTGGCAACACTGGGTACGAATACAACCTTTGGCACTTGGGCGTCCATTGCTTCCGGCTGACCCCAAGTTTTGTCAGAATGTTCGAGCGACCAAAAAGATCTGGAACAACTTAAATTTTATTAATAAATATAAACAATAAAACTGGTAATTAATCTATGTGTTAAATAAAAACTAATACTCGTACTTTTCCTTGATAGAGGGGTAAACGTTTTTCTTTGTCCTTGGAGTGGAGTCCGAGGAGTGCCCTCTATTGGCACCTTCATGTCCTCTACCTCTGGTATCGCCTCAGCTGAAATAAAATTTGATAAAAATATGACGTCAAGGTTTGAATTGTTCATAAGAATATTGTACATGGTCTGACATACTCTCCATTGGCTCTGCTAACAAAAGAGGAGTAATCATGGCTGTTCCTTGCCCTCTAAGTGGAGACGAAAAAGTATCCTCCATTGGGACCTGAATGTCCTCCTGAATGTCCTCTGACGTACCTTCTGTTATGGTTTTTTTGTGAGGGAGAGAGAATGAAAAAACGGATATTAACGGATTAACGGATATTCCACTGACATACCTTCTGTTGGCTCTCTTTCCAAGTAGCGCATATTAGACTGCATCTGAGACTCATCATGCATTTCAGGAAGATGGCATGATGGCAAACTTCCTTTTTTTAATGCCTTTGTCCCTGGTGAGCGGCAGAAGTGAGAGAAGTGAACATCACACACTTCGTATCGTGAAAAGTTCACTTCAGGTGCCAACAGTTTGTTGTTTCCAACACGTTGGATCCATATTTTACGAGTCTATAACATTAAAATGCACAATTTTATTAATGGTTTTAATATTTACAGTTTATAGGCCATGGGGCTTCTTTTCCTTATTGGGAATCTTACATTTTCATCTCTAGGAAATGATCTGTACACTACACCGACTGCACCTTTCGTGCAACAACCGGGCACAACATCGATGGCCAGTGGCCACGTTTACAACTCATTTTAATAAATTAAAAGCAGAGACAAATAATATAATATTGATTGACAAGGAGCAACGATCAAATTAGCAATTCTCACGCAATTGTAAACTAACCCTCAATGCTTCTAACGCACTTCACAAGTTAGCCAACATTTTTTTAAATTAGACCCATGAGTACTAATTATTTCATATAAAAGTTCATAATATATTTTTTACGTTAGAATAATAACGAAAATAATATCTAAAACTTGAAAAACAAATTGCGTCGTCATAAAAGAAAAACTGTAAAAAAATTACGGGAGGGCCATCTAAAAGAATCGACATTAGCGCGCCCGGTGCCATCGTAACGGAACTAAGCTTTCCCCCTCTGAAAAATAACACCCCCCGTCTATCAGTGCGTACACCCTGGATCAGTTTCATCAGGCGATGAAGTTGTCGAGTAAATTGGGGTCACCAACGTCCTCCTTTAAAGGATGTTTTAGTATAAATAATAAAAATGATTTTTGTAAAACTTGAAGAACTGTACGTGCCAATGAGGAGAAATATAACATGTTTGCCAACCAAGCAGGGAAATTTTACGAGTCTTAGCAGCAATTTTGTGACGTCATTTAGCCTTGTAGTTTTCGTAATTAAATTTTGACTTATTTTTGCAGAAAGGTTTAACTGCTTCTTGAACAGTTTTTATCATGAAGGTCTTCACAATGAGGTGACTAAATTTACAGATTAAATTTCAATTTTAATATTCATTTGTTAAGCCGCGTCCACATTAGAGCATTTAAGGGGAATGAGAATTTGGGAGTCACTTGTTCGGTCCCCCCCTTGTTTGCTCCGATCTATCCTGTCTATCTGTTGGGCTTGTCTGAATTCTTTGTGTTGATGCGAACGCAATCCATGCTGTGCCGAGTTTAACAAGTTTGCTATTGATGTGCCAACATAGTGGCAAACCAACACAAATGGCATCCAGACTGCCGAATTTTCCACCCAAAAAAATGCTCATTTTGCCTCTAATGCTCTTGTGGACGAGGCTTTATATTTCGCAGTTTCTATTTTTCAGTATATAACGATGATTTATATACTACAAAGAGTTTACGTTCTGTTATTTGTTTAATTTTATATTTCAGGAAACGATTAATAAACGATTATCACGTAGCTTGCTTTTCGAAATCTCCAACAATCTCTATAATTCATGGATCCAATCATCTGATTCTCCGGTATGTCTTCGAATTAAAATCATAATATGAACATATCTATTCTATTTCAATTTTTATCATAGATGTAAATTTTAGAATAGGAATGTTTTTGCACAAAATAAATGTAACCATTTTAATTTTCTAGAGGTGGTTCATATTTTGTTTATAATCGAGCAATTTGAATGTGATTTTGCAGGAGGAAGTTTTGAGAAAAAAGGAAGCGATGGATGTCGTGTTCAAAAAAGTTCAGCTTCTAAAGAATGAAGTTACAAAGTTATCCGAGGGCAATGAGTTTGCGGAGGAAGATGAACCAGGAGAACTGGAAGAGGATGAAGTGAATGGTATTGACCCACTTCCAATACCTCAAACTTCTCAGCATCAATCTTCTCAGTGTCAAGCTCCTCATTGTCAGGCTGCTCAATGTCAGGCTTCTCATTGTCAGGCTCCACATTGTCAGGCTCCTCATTTCTGCAAAAGAGAATGGAAAAGCACATTTCCAGTTGTAAAAATAAATTAAAAAAAGTAACTTTTGCCGAGCTTAAGTCAAAGCGTGATAGAATCCGAAATGTAAGTTCACCTTTTCTGCTTACTATTGCTCATCATTTTTCAGAATAAAAACCATGAAACTTCAGTTCAGTCCGAAACTATTGAGGGCTATAGAGGAGACATTGCTGAAGATGTTGATGAACTTTTGAAATTTATCGATCCAGAAGAGTACAACTTATCTAAAAAAGCTGACAAAAAGAAGTTGAAAAAGTCTTTGGAATCGTCCTTGGAAAAGCCACAAAAGCAGAAGACAAAAAAGAAAAAGGTTTCGTTTATTTCAAATAAAAGCTTAAAGTCAACTCATTTGTTAACTTCAACAGGACCAACGTAAAGCACCAAATGATGAAGATGTTAAGTTAATGGAAACCGAATTAAACCCAAGCGAACAATCCATGGATAGTCCTGTGGCGTCTTTACAGGTTCTTATTGTGAATTATGTGCCTAATTTATTACTTTTTTGTTTTATTAGAATGATGAAGAAATAAGCTCCAAGATGCAATATCCAAACGATGATGTTTTTCCTCGGGCTTTGGAAAGCACGGTACGAAAGATAATTTTGATTGAAATCTAATTGTTTAATCTTTTCAATTTTTGCAGGTTAATGCTAAAGAGAACATCTACCAAAACGCTAAAGCAAAAATAGGCCAAAACACCAAAGAGAACGTCGACCTAAACGCTAAAGAGAACATCGACCAACAACCCAATTTGAAAACCTCCCCACATAAAAAATCGTCCGAAGACGTTTCCCAAGGGGTATCAGAAAGCATCAAAAAGGTCAGAAAATCATTGATAACTACTTTTTATTATTGCTTGTCCCGAATATTTATGTATTTTTCCCTCTCATTCTGTTTTAGTGCTATTATGGAAGAATTTTACTTTCTTATAGATATCAGGGTTAAACCCAAGGGGATATTAACAATGTTTAACTGAGTAAATTAGGAAAAGAGAAAATTAAACTAAAAAAATAGCTTGTTGGTTAATGCGGATAGGCTAAGTGGGTGGTTTCCAATCCTACTTGGGATCAGATTTTGTTTTCCCCATTTAATTTTCTCTTTTATTCTATTACTATTTTTAGGAGAGTGTTGAAGTTGATAAGGTACCGAGTACAAAATATCCTCTCGAGAAATCATCCAAAGTAATCAAATCAACCTCCATTGAAAAGGTTAACCGATTTTGCTGTTTTTAAAATTTTTTTTAATCTCTTATTTGGGCACAATTTTTCTACTGTTCGTTTTTGTTTGGCTAATGATGGGGAGAAAAATGGCCAGGAATTAAGTGCGGAAAGTTAGAAAATCAAAAAATTTCCCAAAAATGTGGGTAATTTGAAAGGGTGTTCAGAAAACATCAAGAAAGTTTGCAATATACCAGTCCCTCTTGTTTTTTGTTTTTTTGTTTTTTCTCTAACATATGAAACATATGATCTATTTCGAAATAAAATTTAATTGAGTGAAAATTCAGTTTAGAGAAATATCTTAAAGGATGTGCTAATAGTTTAATGTTACCTCTATTTATTATTTTTAAAAGATTTATTATATTTAAAAGCTTTAAACATAGTTCCCGAATTATGGAAGACCAGTAGCATTATTCCAGTACATAAGAAATGGGATAGATCCAAATTACTTAATTACCGTCCAAATTCCAAGCTGTCGGCTATTCCCAAACTACTTGAGTCCGTTGTCACTGATCGTTTATCTAGTCATTTTCGTTACTATTTCAATTCTAGTCAACGTGAATTTGTTCCACAGGCAGGTCCACAACTACTAATCTTTTGTTATTTCGTGAACTCATTTTAAACTGCACTGTAGCGGTTTCGCTACCATATGTTTTTTTTTTTTTTTTTTTTTTTTTTTTTTCTTTTTTTTTTTTTAAGGGCCATCTTTCCCTATACAAATGGAGTCCGGGTATTATACAAAAATAGGTATTACAGTCTTATAAAAAAAAAAGCTATAAGCACTATACAAAAAATAAAATAAATTAAACTGTTTAGTAAAAAATGAAAATGAACCTCATAAAGAAAAAGAGAAAATAAAATTTGACTTTAAGGTAGATCAGACTCCGAGAGGATAAACGACCTTATTAACATGGCCGAGGCCAGAAACCGATGTACCTCTTTTAAGCTTCTCGGGGTCTGATTGGACAAAAGTAGACTTATGTCGCCAGTGAAGTGAGATGGGCGTATAAAACTATACGCACCACACTCAAGAAAAACATGTGCAAAGTTGTCCCGAGAGTTCCAGATGTCGTCAAAGCCAAATTCGAGAAGGAGATTTTTGCACTGCGTGGCCCAGTTGTAAGCAGGGTTTCTTATACCAGATTGATCAAGTTCATATTGCCTATTGTAACAAATTCGAGGAAGTCTGGAGCTGGGCATGAGAAGAACCTTACAGAGCCAGTTCAGCATCAGCTTGACTACTTTAGATGTCAGCTTCTGCGTACCAGTTTCGAGTCGTATAGCATAGTTTGGAGTAGATTTGGGTAGATTGAGAAGCCTTTTAAAAAATTGAACTTGAGCGATTTCTATGTTGTCAATATACCTAAGTGACCAAACGGGGGCGGCATAAAGAAGGGTATTAGTTATTATCGTATTGTATAGCTGTAATCTAGTTTCCCAAGAGTGTGATTTTGAGTTTGCCAACAAGGATATGACAGTGCTGGTCGCATTTTGTGCTTTCCTTGTCATTTCCCTCGTTGCATTCAAGAATATTCCAGAAGAGGAGAATGTGATACCAAGATACTTGTACGTTTTCAAAATTTCCAATTTTTCGCCATCGAACCTAAACGAGTACTCTCTGTCTCGACTGCCACGTTTAAAAACCATTATTTTGGTCTTGGAAGTATTAACCTGTAGCTTGTTCGCAGAGCAATACTTTTGAAGGTCGTTAAGAATTTTTTGCAGTTCAGGTTTGGTGTCTGCAACAAGTACCAGATCGTCAGCGTAAGCCAGACAGATAATCCCATTCATACCATCGAGACTGACCATTCGGCACCCTTCATTGATTAAGTATCTTTCAATGTCACTTATATAGATGTTAAAAAGGTCGGGACTTAAAGTTTCCCCTTGAAGTACGCCTTCTGAAACGTCGAATTTAGGAGTTTCCCGTCCATGTTTTATATATCAGTTTTTAGTATTAAGATATAATTCATACGAATTGCTCAACTCATTTTAGTTCATACGAAATATATTCTACCATTTGGTGGCCCCTTCGTAAGAACGTAAGTTTTATTCATTCGCTTACATCTTTAACGTCTTGACAACATTTTAATTATCGATTTTTTTTCGTACGTTTTTTCTTTAAACGTTTTTTTTCTTTCGAACATGCAGCAACAACAACAACATATAAATGTTACGTTGCCAATATTCAATAAAGACTGCCCGAGTACATGGTTTTTACGGGTTGAAACTTTGAAAGTTTGTTCCGTGCTAGGAACAGAAACGATGATCAGCTCAAATTCGACATTAGTTTTTTTTTTTTTTTTTTTTTTTTTTTTTTTTTTTTCTCTCTTGTATTTTTATCAGGGTTGTGGTCCTCCTTACTTATTAGTAGTTACTTGCCTAGTTATTAGTTGTTGACTTATTAGTTGTTTCATTGCCAGAGCAAATTTTTAACACTTGCATTTTTCATCAACATTTTATTTTTTTTAGGAATTCCTCGTACAGATGACTGACGAAAAAAGTGAAAAAATTGTAAAAGAAGTGTTAGAAAAGTGGAAGGGTATGAACGTCAATTATTTATTTTTTAAATAATTTTTAAGTCTTCGTTCTGAAGAAAAACTATTTTAAAACTTGGATTTTCATCATTTAATTCATTTTTTCTCATATTTAATGTGGATTTATGGATAAATCTAGGGCGTGTCTTTAAAATAATTTTTTATTTTTGTGCCTACTTGTTTCGGAAACATCCTCAGGGCATAATTTTTTTTGGGAAGTATTTGCTATAATTTTTGTTGTTTTTATTAAATTTAGCAATCTGAGATGACAGTCCTAGATTTATACATAAACCACACGGAAAGAATGTTCAGCCAACTAGGATAATTGCATGACCAACCATAAAGTTTATTTTATCTTGTAACAACTGTGTATAACTAAGTATGATTCTACTCTAATCTACTGATCTTCGTCGTTTCGACGAAGACCCATCCCCTTGATGCAGCGGCCGATGGGGTAGTTTTTTCGAGCCCCCACTCCACCTATTCCTCAAGCAGAGTGTTAGTTTCAATGTGACCTTTGTGTCGGACTCTTCGCCCCTCCCGTCCTTGAACTCGGTAAGTAAATTTGAAATCATGCTCGTCGATTCGACGAACGTTTAGTAATGTACGTAAATTTTTCTTCGTCACTTCGACGAAGGATTAGTAATGCAAGGCGATTAATTATTCGTCGTTTCGACGAAGCTTTAGTAATTAATGCCGATCGTAATATTATTGTTTTCGTTTTTATTTTATTTTAGACAATGGAGCGCTATACTGATCCAAATAAACTTTTGCAAATTATGAAGGAACTTGAAGGTGAAGAATCAGATTGCATTTCTTCACAGTGTTCTGATTTTGAAGACGAATTAGAAACCCAAGATTTAGACAGCAGCGACAGTGCATCGGAGGCAGACGAAATTATTGATGACGAAGTTATTGAAACTCTTATAACCAATATCTCGAGAGAACATCCTGTAGAAGCACCGCAAAAGAAAAGAAAAATGTCAAAAGGTGACAAGCAAGAAAGAAAGCAAGAAATCGATGGAAATTCCGGATCCTTATTCAATATTGGACATCAAATGATTGGAAAAGATGGCACTATGTGGAGTACTAAGCCTATAAAAGCTAAATCATCAAAAACCAAAACAATTAACGTTGTTCACGTCCGCCCAGGCCCTACAGCCGAAACTACTTACAGTGAAGATGTGCTCACCAATTTCACACTCCTCTTTGCCGACGAAATAATAAACTTAATTCTTCACTATACAAACATGGAAATAAAGATTCAACGAGAGAAATATAAATCAAAAAACAGGCGTACCTTTTCCGATGTATCCAGGTTAGAATTAAATGCTTTTCTGGGCATCCTCATATACGGTGGTGCAATGAACAACAACCACTTGCCCACAAGATTACTATTTTCAACACGATGTGGTAAAGAGTACTTGGCCGCTTTTTCTAAGGTCAGATACGAATTCCTGACCAATTGCCTAAGATTCGATGACAGAACCACCAGAGATCGTCAGGATAAATTTGCTCCCGTAAGGGAAATTTGGGATGTTTTAATTTCTAATTGCAAAAAATATTACAAACCTGGATCATACGTAACGATTGACGAGCAGCTTGTGCCATTTCGGGGGCGTTGTCTTTTCCGAATGTATTTGCCATCAAAACCCGATAAGTATAATATGAAAATTATAATGATGTGCGATAACAGTTCGAAATATATGCTGGATGCTCTGCCTTATCTAGGAAAAGGGTCTTCACCAGCAGGAAAACCAGCGGCAGAATACTTTGTAGAGCAATTAGTTCAAAGTATAAAAGGATCCCATCGAAACCTGACTGTAGACAATTGGTTTACAAGCACACCTTTATTCAGAAAACTAAAAAACGAATTCAAATTAACTGCGCTTGGTACGATTAGGAAAAATAAAAAAGAACTTCCACAGGACTTCGTTGACATAAATTTTCAGAAGCGAAAAGAAAATACTTCATTGTTTTTGTTCGACAACGATATGACAGCTGTATCTTACAAACCAAAAAAAAAACAAATTGGTTTGTCTGATTTCAACTCTTCACGACGATGACTCTATCTCTGAACATAATAGAAAACCAGAAATGATCCTCAACTATAACGAAACCAAAGGTGCAATAGATACCTTCGACCAGCTCTGCCATAAATCGAATATGATAAGAAAAACGAAAAGGTGGCCTTTAGCGTTCTTTTACAACATGCTAAATATAGCGACTATCAATAGCTATGTTATATACTGCCAAAACGTATTCAAAAGCTCTGGGAATAAAAAACCAATGACAAGGCTAGACTTTCTACTGAAACTAGCTGACGATCTAATGCAAGAATGGCTTCCTGTTCGAATGAACATACCTGGACAGCACACTTCAACAAAACAAACTATATCAGGGATGTTACGTCAATCGGAGCAAACAACATTGACAACAATGAACAACCCAAATCAGCCCAAACCAAATGCTAAAAGAAGCCACTGTCGCTTATGTGATTATAAGAAACGTAGAATGACAAAAACAACCTGCGCAAAGTGTTCCACCCATATTTGTGGGGATCACCAAGTAATATACTGTCCTTCTTGTAATGTAAATCAAGTTACCTAAAACTTTTCATATTGTACCAAATAATACTCGTATTAGTATTTTTTAGCTTGTAATCACAGAACAACAAAACCCAAGAATGATAATGGTAGGTTAAATTTTATAAATTGGTTTTGCTGAGCTTTTGGAAGCGCTATGTAGAGTGCGACACGGTATTTGGATTCTTAGATAAGGATACGAGTTCGACACAAGTTATCATTACTTTTTGGATATGGCTGTAGAGCGCAATACTAGTAGGATACAGTAGACTCTCGATTATCCGCCGGCGCGCGGTCCAAAATCGTCAAAAAGCGCTCAAAACTTGGATTTTTCATCTTTGTTTTTTTGGCCATTTGAATAGTGAATTGTATTTATCACCTTCTAAGAGTAGTATTTCTTGAGTTTCAGGGCTTAAGGTGCTGCCAGTAACCACTTATTTCAAATAAAAAATTTGAAATTTGCATTTTTGGTTTTTATTAATCAAGGACAGCCGTACAAAATTGAAGTATAATTTTTTTTCTTTGATTACCATTTTTAGAAATGAAGGCTTTTATTATTCTTATATGATGCAGAACCACCAGTACCTATTCATTTTAAGTCATGTTGTACGTCAGAAATAAATTTATACTCAATGAACCATCAATATATTTATCAGGTTATAAATACGAGATTCGTTCCTCCATACATTTCTTGTGCCTCTTTGAGTCTCTTTATTATTAAGCTCAGGCTTTTTGGGAACATGTATAGAACGAATCCTAAAAAGAATTAGGTGCGACCACCTGCGACCTTGTTGGCAATAAAGGCAAATTTGGAAAATACGAATTAATGTGTTCTTCATATTTGTCAACAGCGATATCAAAATATAAGTCGCAACCTTTAATCCTCTGGATAATGTTTTAATCTCGATCTAATATTTATTAATAATAATTTATTAATATTAATTAATATGCTTTCGAATATCAACGAACGAGGACATTATCCATTTTCTTCATCTTCCCGCTCCTGGATAGAGGAAACCTGCTCTAGGAGAAGTTGAGCTTCGTCTTCTAATTCCAGAATGGCAGATATTCGAAAGCATATTAATTAATATTAATAAATTATTGTAAATTATTATTAATTATGTTTATTATTAATAATAAACATTATTAAAAATTATAAATAAATTATAAATTATTAATAAACATTGTAAATTATTATAAATTATGTTTATTATTAATAATAAACATTATTAATATGAATATTAATAATGTAATCCCAATTTCCTAGCTCAATATTCAGTTTTGAGCGCTTTTTGACGATTTTGGACCACTGTGCGGCGGATCATCCGCGGTCTTTTTTGGTCTTATTGGGTCTTTTTTTTGGTCTTTTTTTTAAATTTTTATCATTTGAAAAGTTAGATATTAGGAGGCATAACAAAGATCGTTTTTTCCTCAATTGTGCCAGCCGTGTAAACTTGCTAGAAATGAATTGAATTAGAATTTTGTGAACTCCCCACACCCCTATCTCCTTCCCCGCTTCATTTTCCTCTCCCGGCAGTTCCGAAAACCTTCGTACATAACCTGCATTGTATTGTAAATAAACCTTTTTAACTTATTTTTGAGTTGACCTTTGCATTTGCGGATTATCCGCGAAATTGGCTTATCCGCGGTGGCCGTGCCAGCCATTACCGCGGATAATCGGGAGTCTACTGTACTTTCTTACCTCCTTTAATTCGAAAATTCATAATTCAAAATCCTTGATTAAATAATACACGGTAAATTTCAATTTTTTGAGAATTGGAAAACCGAAACCAATTATTAAAGTGCTCTACTGGTGCTAATAGACTCCATAGACTAACTACCTAAGTAAAATTACCAATTTACGATGGGAAATAAAGAAATTCCGATGTTTGATAACATTGAGGGATGCGTTGGGTGGACTGAATGTTCTCAATGGAATATTAAAATACAGTTTGCTTTTGAAAGCCTGTTGATCGTTTCCATTATTTTCCAACTGCCATGTTGACCACGATGTCGACTAAGACTGGGTCACGAAGGGGGTTGCTATGGTTCTTCGGCGTCCTACGTCCTCGGACAAAAGAATAGGGAGGCGGCGCGGCTTTGTTAAAACCCACACAGAACCATGTCCTGGCGGAATTTTTTTTAAAATGTTAGGTGGGGGAAAATTATATTTTCTTTTAGTCTGAAGTTAGAACTCTCCGTAAGAAGTGAAAAAAAAAAAAAATTATTTATCCCGTTGTGCGTTTTAGTTAAGTGGTTATTTTAATTCGTTATTTTAGTATTATTTATTCATCTTTTTGCGTTTTTGTTCCTTGCGTTATAGTTTATTAGTTATTTTAGTATTAGTTTTTGCTTCTTTTTTTACTAAATAAGTGACATAAAACTTTTATGGTAGTTTTTTAAATTGATTAGACACTATGTCAGGCAATAAGTGCCAATATTACAAGTGGGGAAAATCCAAAAGAAGCAACCCAGAACTGTCCTTCTTCAAGTTTCCTAATGATCCTAAACGCCATAGAGAGTGGATCGTAAATAGCGGTAATGTACACTTAATTGATATCTCTCCAAAATCGTTACATCGCCGTATTTTATGTAGCTCCCATTTTGTAGAGTCCGATATCTATCAACATAGCGGACGCCTGAAACCTAACGCCCTTCCTACTCCCTATTCAGAATCGTGCACAAGTCCAGCACAAGCCCCCGCTACTCCTCAGTTCTGTCCACGAAATGTTTTCAAAGTGTACGAAGGACCTGCGAATATCAAGCCATCAAATGAGTTGGTCTTAACCACTCCCGAAATCCAACGTTCTCCGGGTAGTGTCACAAAATCTATTCACGGTTCTCCTTGGGTAATAGAGACAGTCAAAATGCCTTCTGCTTCAAATAATATACCTTCAAAAACTTCTTCAGTACGTCGAAAGTTGACTTACGAATCGTCGAAGTTAAACTCAGCCGCCAAAAGGGACATTAAAAACTACCGTTCAAGAATTTGCCAGATGAAAAAAATGACCCTGCGGTAGCAGGGAATAAAAGGTAGATTTCTTTTCATGATTAAAATTAAAATGTATAAACACAAAATATATAATTATGTTATAAAAATGATGATATAAGAAAAATTGCGCCACTGAGCCCCTAGAAAAACATCTGATAATTTTATTAATAAAATATTTAATAATTTCCCGGTATAAATTCAAATTTTTTTTTAAGTTTAGCTAGTTCAATATTTTGCGCCTGGCTCGTCCAAACCTGCTTTAATTAATTTTTTACACGCCCTCGCAGAGGTCTTAAAGTTTTTTTTTGCAAAAGGACTAGGATTTCAATAGAAAATGCCAATTTTGTCTTTTAAGCCCTAAGTAAAGTAGGTGAATCGCTGGTCCGATTTCAGCCATTAACGAACTCGTCCGACCTTAACAGCTCATCCCAGGTCAAACAACGACAATCAAAACATCGAAAACCCTTCCTTACACAAAAATACTACAACTAACACACACACACAAAAAATAATCAGGACTTAAAGGTTATAACACAGTGGTAAGTACATCAGGTCCTTCACCCACTCGCGATTTACGGCATACGTATGGTCCTATCCACACCCGATATCGTCCATGGGAAACTTTCACGACGTCGCAAAGGCAAAATCGGCGGCCGGTACGATGAGTTGTCCTCCCCGGAGTCCGACGTGTCGAACCAGAAATCCGAAGGAAATGATTCCGATTGCAAGTCCGGAGCCCCCGGGTTGAACCATTGCCGGCTCTTCCGAAAAATCCGCCGACATCTTCTTTTCTGCTGCTTCTTCCTGCCGGGCGACCTCGATGTTTTTTTTTTTGTCGTCCGACGCGGACGAGTTGAGCCATTCTCCCAGTTTTTGTAGGCGACAAAAGCGACGGATGGAATTTCGTTGGGAGATCCTTGGCTCATCATACGCGTTGTCCGGCAGCAGATCCGGTATTTGCGGGCCCTCCTCGTCGTCCGTCATTCCCAGTGTATAGGAGTTCAGGCGGTAGCGCGGATCTTGTGAACTCCTCCCCTTCGGGTAGAACCATCTGCGCGGACGAACCGCGATCCGGTTTACCTGGGGAGCTGAAGCGGGTAGTATGGGGCAGAGCAGCCCTTGAAGCACTCCGGCTGTGACGAGTATCAGTCTGTACGACCCCCGCGCAAGGAACCAAAGAAGAAGAAGAGACATGTCGATGGTGAGGAAGTGTGGAATGTTGAATCCGATTTCGCGGAATCCCAGAGATCGAAGGATTGCTGAGTCTCGGAGATGACCACTGGTTATAATCCTAGATTAAATTCTCCATTAACTACCTAAGGTGAACTAGAACAATACCAATTATTACAAGAACAAAAAAAAATACCAATTATTACAACAAAAAAAAACATCTACCAAATACAAAAGAAATTAAAAAAAGGACATTAATTCTAATACCGATTATTACAAAAAAAAAAAACATCTACCAAATACAAAATAAATTTTAAAAAAGGACATTAATTCTAAGCAACATGCAATTAGCCTAACTTAAACACAGGTCGTACTTTCGGTCTATTTTAATTTAAAAAAAAAAAAAAACTTGCACTGAAACCCTAAATTTACGTAAACTAGTAGATTATGAGGAGCAAGGTGTGATTTTGTAGCGAATTTGAATGGGTATTTAATTTAATGCTGAGGGCGTTTATTTGCGTATTTATAGATGACGTTTGTAACTTATAGTTATGCAAGGTCGAATTTATTTGAACAAAAAGGAGGGACAGGCAAAATAATAATAACGAATTCATCTTATAGAATCGCATGATAAAAGTTGAAATTAAATTAAACAAAAAGGAGAAACAGAATCTACAAAGTAAAATCATTAAAATTAGATAACTGAATTGGTAAATGTACGAACCTGTGTGGTCGCCTGTGCTTCCTCCTCATGAATATCGTACCAGGGCGCAGAATTTTGTTTAATTTCTTCATTCCCACCTAGCTACCCCGGAAATTTTTTTCCGTGTCACCAACCGTTGTTTGTAAACAATAACTTACTTCAGTAAACATTTTATCAATTTGAACGGAAAAAAAAAAATTTATAATATGAAAACCCATAAAATCCTTTTTAAAGTATACTGAGACCCATAACTTCTATTATTTCTACGAAAAATCCAAAAGAAAAATCAAAACACCTCAAAAACATCAAGACAACAACAATCAAAACATCTCAAAACACAAAAGATACTTAAACCTAAGTCGGGTTGCGCCCCCCCCCCTTTTTTTTTTTTTTTTTTTTTTTTTTTTTTTTTTTTTTTTTTTTTTTGAATTTACATGTCAAATCCCCTAAGGTTCGCAATGCGCTGGCTCCACTGGCTCTGCCACCTCAACCCTCTTTTCGGAAAATTCCTCATAAAAGGGCTTTGCATTCGCACTAAATGCATCTGGGAAACGGACCCAGACTAATCACTGATCCGTAATTTCTGTGATCCCTTGAGAAATGGTTCCGATTTCCATCCCTCAATTTAGCTCGTTTCACGCGCAGTTTCCACGTAACTGTGAAACGCCCTCAGGCAAGCCAAGAGCCCTACTAGCCCGAACTCAACGCGGGACAACACGTAGCAGGTATACCCATTAAACACAACGTGGAAGGTAAAAACAGTCACTCTTGGGCTAGTACTATTTCTAGTACTGTGCAAGGGCACTATTCAAGGGGGGTGACATCCGCGTCTCAACGCACGAACTAACCCCGGGCTTATTCGTTTCACTTACGTACCCGACAGCCGTGACTCAACGCACGCGCTGACCCTCGAACTAGGCTGTGCCACGACCCCTTTTTCGCCATAGCGCCAGCCTATTTAGCCGGCCCCTGAGGCCAAGGAAGACGAATCGACGAAGGCTGAAAGTTTGGTGCTACACATTAAGACTTGAATTTGTGATACGCAAAAAGAAATTAAATGAGCATGGCCTACCCTTCGGGGGAGTAAGATAGTTCTATTGTTGGTGCTTTTATCTATTTAACTAGGGTTGTCACGGGAAGTGCTTACCCCTATCCGACGAAAGTATCACCGGAGCTCCAAATCTATTAATTAAGTAAGAAATAAATTCAGCCGTCGATTTCGCATCCGCCTTCCTTGTTGGCAGAGCTATTGCGAACTTAGTGGTGACGCAAGTCCCGACTATTATATACTTATAACCGCCCGAAGGAAGTAGGGGACCTATATAATCTATAATTACGTGAGTCCACGGTCCTAATGCCCTAAGCTCTATTCTACTGTTTTCAATTATGTTGAATATAAAGCGTGAATATGATTTAAAATAACTAAAAATTGATTCGAAAAAAACTAGGTTAACTTAAATAATATGATTTGAAAGAACCATCGAAAATAACTAAAATTGAATAACTAACTTAAACTTAATAAACTTAAATAATATAATTTAAAATAACAAAAAAGTTTTGAAAATAACTAAAATTGAATAACTAACTTAAACAACTTAAACTTAAATAGGTAATAGATAGATAGATAGATAGATAGATAATGAACTTTATTTACAACTTATAGTTTGACAATCTTTGTACAAACAGTATACAATTTCATAATGCGAAAAAATAAAATAAAATTACTCTCTTCTTCATAAAAAATAATAAATTTTTACTTTTTTTCTTAATATTTTAATTTAATTATTTTTTGACAAACCAAAGATTTACTCAAAAAACAGTTACAGTAAAAAATTAAAGTTCCATACAACAATGGTAACAAAAATTACCGTCTGTTGGGATCCGAAAATCGATTTTTCAAAAATTAAAAGTTAAAATAGTCCACGAGTTCTTTTCTGTACTCTATGGCTTTGATTGTGTAATTAATCAGATCAGTGCAATCTTCCGTAGAGTTAAGGGATGAAATAATTTTGTCCATGCCTAATCGAGGGAAGCCCGTGTAAAGTAACCGAAGCTCTGAAAGAATGGAGCATTCCCCAAGAAAGTGGATAAGAGTTTCCGCGTCGTAAGAATTACAAAGAGGGCAAATGTCAATTAGATTATCTCGAATTGGGGAGGCATTGAGGTAAATCATTTCTGTTCGGAGTTTAAAAAACCAACGGGATTGATAAGGGGTTAGCGGGCAGGGCGAGGAGGGTTCGAACAGAGCTCGGGAGAGGTCCAGTTGCTTGTAGAGGGTGAATTTTTGCGAGAGAAGGGCTTTTTCCAACTGTTCTTCACGATGCCGGAGACGTAAACCACTCAAAACCTCTTCCATATGTGCTTTCCACTCTGCAATATTTTCCACAGTGAACGAGAAATTTAGACTCAAATCTCGAGCGTAGGTGTTGAGGCAAGCAAACCATGACGCATTTGACTTTATCACCTCCAGAGCTACAATTTTAGGAAGGCGAGAGGAAGGGTAGGAAAGGATTTTGCAGATATACGAGAGATGGAGTTTAAGGGTGTGCAGGAACATAGGGTCAGCAGAGGTTTCTAGGTATATCATGTAGTTAGGAGTAAAGCTGGGAAGAGAAAAAAGTTTTCGGATGAAAAATCGCTGGAATGCTTCAACTTCCTCATAACGGCGGAAACCCCAAGATTGGGATGAGTAGCACAACATCGAACGGCAAACTGACCAGAAAAGCTTGAATTTGGCACTATAAGGAATTAGTGGATTGGTGATCATGGGCGACCAGATGACATTCATAGCCTGCTTACAACTGACTACTTTTCTTTTGAAATGCGGAGTTAAAGACATCTTAGGGGTGAAAATGACCCCAAGATATTTGTATTCCTTTACTATTTCTATTTTTTGCTTATTAAAGAACCATTTTTCATTTTTTGCATAATTACCGCCTTTTCTAAACACCATAATTTTTGATTTCGCAAGGTTGACAGATAGACTCCATTTACCACAGTATTGTTCGAGAGCATCAATAGACTTCTGGAGTGCCGTGGGAGAGTCCGCAAGCAAAACTATGTCATCCGCGTATAAGAGAATTTTAATCACAGTACTACCGAGTCGAGTGCCATAAATAAGGTTATTAGACAGGTCGTCAAGGAACAGGGAAAATAATAACGGACTTAGAATGCACCCCTGCCTAACACCACAGCCCACCCCAAAGTAATCTGAAATGTTATTCATGTTCTTCACGGCGGAGCCCGAGTGAGAAAACAGAGACTGTAAAATAACAAGTACTTTATCCGAAAAGCCTAATGCAGCCAACTTGCTGAGGAGAAAATTTCTGTCAACGCAGTCGAATGCAGCTCTGAAGTCGACGAAGAAAGCATACAGCTTCTTTTTATTTTTATCGTGATGTAAACGAAGGTTGACAATGTTAGATAAGGTGAAAATGTGATCTACTGTCGAATTCCCTTTTCGAAAACCGGCTTGAAACTCAGACAGAATATCATTTTCAACAACAAACCCTTCCATTCGATTCAAAAGGAGGCTAGAAAATATTTTAGCTATACAGTCTATGCAGGAGATGCCTCTATAATTATTTGGATTATCCATGTCACCCTGCTTGAATAGGGGGTAGATGACTGATTTCCCAAATGATGGGGGGACAACGCCAGATTCGTAAATATAATTATAAAATTCCAAGAGTTTTTGTAGGAAGCGATCGGGAGAGTACTTAAAAAATTCATACGAAATCCCGTCTGGACCTGGGGCTTTGCCCAACTTGAGCTGGGAGACCACACCTTGCAGTTCTGCAAGGGTAAAGGGAGAGTCTAAAGCTTCTAAAGAAATTCCATTGCAGGGTGCTGATAACAGGGTTAATGTACGTGATTGGAGTGGGTTGAGAAGATTTTCAAAATGAGACACCCAGGACAGAAGAGATATCCTGTTTCCTCCACTCGATTTCCTGAATTTAAATTTGTTTGCAATATCCCAGAATTCTCTAGAGTCCTTTGCATCAGTGAGGGATTTGACGGTACGTAGAAGATAGTCTTTTTTCTTGACATTGCAGAGGGTTCGGAATTCTTTTTGGGACGACAAGTATGCTCTCCTTACAAGTAGCGAGTTGGATTCACGGAGAAGATTAAGGAGTGCGAACGACTTTTTCCTAGAGGCTTCACATTCAAAATCAAACCAGGGGTTTTTGGGGGTAAAAGGTTTTCTACTAGATTTGACAGGCCAAGATGATTTTATTAAATTTACAAAAATAGAGGGATCCGATGGGGGGTTCGGTATAAGGTCACTTAAAGGGGGTGTTAGAGAATTATTCAGGTTATAATTAAACTTCTTTCTATGGCAGTTCGACCAAATTAATTTGAATGCGGGTGAGGGGTCTGCCGGAATATTGCAACTAGACGCGACCTTGAGTAAAATAGGTAAATGGTCGGAAAATGATTCGGGTAGGATGGAAAATTCATTTACAGCGGGTAATATATCATGGGAGACACAACACAAGTCAATTGTAGAGGAACCATTGCCACCAACGAACGTAAAATCGCCAGAGAGGTCATAGCGAGATCGACCATTAAGAATAATTAAATTATGATCTTCACAAAGTTCAAGGACTTTCTGGCCATTCGAGTTAATTACGGCGTCTCTTGCGCTTCTCACATATGAAAATTCAGGCGGAAGAAGGCATTTTTTGGGGATCTTTTGAGCGTTTCCGATCCTCGCATTCAGGTCACCCATCACAATGAAATTTAAGTCTGGGTGGTCCAGCAATAAGCTCGCTAATAATTGAAACTCTACCTTCCAGGAAGCCTGATCCGATGAGTTTAAATATAACGGGATTAAATGTATCGGTCCCTGGGATGATCTGACCAAAAGAACCTGATGGCCATCGAGAATTTCAAATCTTACGAATTTGGACAGTTTCGATTTAAACGCCAGTACTTTACCTTCCATTGCTCTACCAAAGTTCGAATTTTTAAAAGCCGGGCAAAAATGAATAATGTAGTCCCTAAAGATTGCCTTAAGGTTTTCAGGTTCTACAAGCAAATGGGTCTCAAGGAGCAAAAATATATCGAATTGTTTTAAGAATTGGGAAAATGAAACTATGTTGATTAAATTTTTTAAGCCATGAACATTGTATGCGATTATACTGATCTGATCCATCACCAAGTTACGAGCAGAATTAATATTATTTACCGGTGTTAAGGGATTCCGACAGACGGGGTTGTCTCATTTAGAGGATGATGTAGTCGAAGAAGGAGTGCGAAGGAGTTGAGAGATACATGAAGCCAGGTCGACATCCAGGATAGCTGTTATCGGAGATGAATCCACAGAAAGGCAAAGACCGAGCTCGTCGTCCCATCCGTATGACTTCTTTTCGATGACTAGACGATCATTCCTTAATGTAATTGGGGCCTCTGGTCTGTATTTCCTTATCTCACGGCGGATTGCTAGTAATTTACCCCTTCGACGGCGGACTTGTGGGGGAAAATCGGCGGTAACGCTGAATCCCGTGTTTTGAGCTTCTTTGAGCATTGACTAAAGATTTTCCATTTATCATTTTCTTGGGATAAGGTCACCAGTAATAACGGACGATTAGATTTTTCCCCAACAACCCGTGCCTCGGCAATTGGGACAGGTTCTTCGATAGCCAAAACATCCTTAAAAAAATTTTTTGCGTCTTCTCTTGGATCAGCTTTTGAGGGCTCATTATCTTCTTTAGAGTACCTAACACCTTTTATTATCAGGTTATTCCTTCTTATATGATTTTCAAGGAATTCTAGTCTCCTGTCTCTGTCATCGTTTCTGATCTTCATTGCCTCAAACTTTTCATCTAACTTCTTGCTTTCCGTTCTTAAACCATGAATTTCATCACGTAGAATTTCCATGTCGTCCTTCGTCGCCAGATTCATATCAACCATCATGCTCCTAATCGCCCTCAGCAGCTCTTCGTTTGATCCCATATCGTTCCGTTGTGTTTGATACCTGCCGGGAGAGCTTTTCGGACGCTTTGGGGTGAATGATTCTTTATTTGAGGTACCTGGTACAGAATAATTAGTGCCTTGCTGCTCTTCCGGTGAATTTCTAGATCGCTTGTTGAACACCTTAAAGTCTCCTTTGTGTGTATTTGCGGTCCCCAGACTACCGCGTCTCTCCACAGCAACGCCTCCCTTCGCTTTTGTGGTGTTATCAGCGGCAGCTTTACTTTTTCCTTTCGCACCGAGCTTTTCTCTAGTTGACATTGAAATTTCGCAACACAATGCTTTAATTTTCTTAAGATTGACTTAAGTGGAATCAAACAGCTGGGTAAAGTAGAAACAAACTTGGGGTCATTAACTTCTCCAGTAAACAGCGTGATAATAGATTCTAAATAGGTAATATAATTTAAAAAAAAAGTTTTTTTTTTTTTTTTTTTTTTTTTTTTTTTTTTTTTTTTAAATCTCCTAAAATTGAATATTCAAACCTATACGTAACCAATCAAACCTATACTATAAAATTGCAAAATTATAATCATAAAACTACACTGACCATAAAATACCTATATTTTCTTTATCTCTAAAATGGAATATTGAGTAATTAATACAAATCAACCATAAAAAAAAAGGTAAACTACGGAAATGTTCATCTAAAAAGTGAAACAAATGCGACAACTATATACAATTTTATACATGAGCGAGCGATGCATATCGAGGGAGTTTTATCCTGCTCCGACCGTACCCCCTCATCGGCTATTCCCATACTTCTTCGGTAAATTCCCTGAAGACGTCGTACTCCTCCTCCCATAACAGACTTCCGGGATAATACCCACATTCGGGGCAATTTCGCCGCTCCCGGTGGAGTATCCCATGCTCTTCTATAAAACACTTTTCCCAGGAGAACTGTACATGCGGAGGAACCTCCCAGTAATATTTACACCTTGATTCCGCAAGGGCTGTTTCCACACCCTCCTGGTCAAAGTATATATATAAGCGTCAGGATATCGTTACGCCGGTCGGCCGATTCATACGTACAATGGAACAGCAAGTCGTCCATTATCCCATAGTTAAACCCTAGTGCCGTATATATGGAGGGATACCCTTCCCTTTTGGAGAACAACCACCTCCACTGTTCATACGGCAAACTAAGAGCCGTCACCAGCACACGCTCGTCTAATCCGAGCAGGATGGGGAAGATTCTGTCCCTTTTTGCAGCTTCCATGCGGAAACATATCGATAGCTCCACATCCGTCACGTGATTTTTCCCCGTCGTAGCGATGTGGTGCTCAATTGCCGCCAACCAATCCGGGTCGTTAACCGCCTTAGAAAGGGACAGGAGATCCTCCAACTCCCCGATGTAACCCACCACCGACTCAATCGCCGGCGTCCCTATCGAGAACAGCACAGATACCTCGATGCTGCGCGGCATCTGAACTTTGTTATTGCTCGCCATGTTAATTTAAAATAACATGTTACGGGTAGAAATTTGAAAGTTGTTTATTTTTCGAATTTTCAAACTTCAAATTTTAAATTGAACCTAGAAACTGCTAATAGTTAGGGGCGCCTTGAAAGAGGGTGTCTGTCTCCACATCTGGAGCCCTGAAGCCTCCCTCTCAGCGGGCGTAAAGTGACGAGTTTGCCTTGAAAGAGGGTGTCTGTCTCCACATCTGGAGCCCTGAAGCCTCCCTCTCAGCGGGCGTAAAGTGACGAGTTTTGTTTCTGTCACTGCGTACGTCATTTACGTCATTTTGAAGTGGGTTATTTCCTGAAATTGTGTCAAAAATAAGGAGTGTCATGAAATTTTCGACCAAGTCAGGAGATTCCCACGGAAAAAGAGGACGGAGAGGGGGCCTGGAAAGTGGGACCTCGAAGCAAGGAACCCCTGAAAATTGTTCAGTCTGTGTATCCTCCTGTTGAATATCGGATTATCCTCCCTCCTTAAGGGTAAGAGTAGTTTGTAATTTCATAAAAGATATCGAGAATCCTTCTGACGACTTTATAATATTGGTTTTTTTGTATAATATAAGTATAAATGTAGTAATACTAGTATAATATTAGTTAAATAAATTTGATTAAGATTTAAAGTTGATTTTATCCCCTCATGCCAAAAAAGGTCATTAGATACAAAGTTTAGCCTATGACAAGTTTATGACAAGGATTTAAAATTTGTATATTTTTTTTATCTCTGAAAGTTAGCACTAATGGCTTCAAATGTCACAACTTAAGCTAATTCTGGGCACATATCTTCATTTCTATTTCATTTCTAAATCCCTGGCTCTGCAGGACAGATGTCTGGTTACACAAAATTTGTATATATTTAAAATAGAAGTATGTTTATAATTTTTTATGTCAAGGCTCAGCCGAATTCCACTTGTAAAATAATTAAAAACAAGTAAAATAAAAAAAAAAAAAAATGATTAGTTCTTCAATAATTTGTGATTTAACCAATCGCTCAGGACATTTTTGTATTGTTTAATTGATAAATTTGTATTCATTGCTGTAGAATTCGATAACGAATTGTAAGTTCGTGGTTCTAAATAATTTATCTGTCTATGGAAATGAGATTTTTTGAGATAAGATGGAAATGAGATTTTTTGAGATAAGGTAATTGAAAAGGTTCTACTCGTATTTGATAGTTTCGTACCTAAGACGCTTTTTCGTGGACATACCCAGGTTCGGCAACAACATATTGCAGCAACAACAACAACAACTTGTAAATGTTACGTTGCCAATATTCAATAAAGACTGCCCGAGTACATGGTTTTTACGGGTTGAAAGTTTGTTCCGTGCTAGGAACATAAACGATGATCAGCTCAAATTCGACTTATTAGTGTTTCATTTTTTTGGGAAGTATTTGCTATAATTTTTGTTGTTTTTATTAAATTTAGCAATCTGAAATGACAGTCCTAGATTTATCCTTAAATCCACACGAAAAGAATGTTCAGCCAACTAGGATAATTGCATGACCAACCATAAAGTTTATTTTATCTTGTAACAACTGTGTATAACTAAGTATGATTCTTTTAAGTCGGCTATTTCATTTAAAATTTTTTCTTGTTGCAGGGAGAGGGATAAAAGAATACAGTGTCGACCGACCTACTAACTTAGTGAAAATAGTAAAAATAGTTTTTGTCCTAATTGCAAAAGCGAAGAGGTTGTTATAAGTGACAAAACAGCTGATTCCCGGTGTATGGGAAACAGTTGCCATAGGAGGTGGTCACTCTTACATGGATGAAATATTTTCTACCAAAGGCATTAAATCCATCGATAAGAAAACATTCGCCAGAAAAGAAAATGAGCTGGGAGATGTATGTTGAAAAAATCCGAATTCAATATTTGTTATTGATTTTTATTTATTAATGGCAAGGTTTACTTCTTCAGACGATGCTAAAAGCCGGACAAGAAGAGGGGCATTTAGCTATAAAAAATGGAGATATTGACGAAAATGGAATGCCGTTCATCACAGTAATCGTTGACGGTGGATGGTCCCATCGGTCACACGGCCACCGCTACACATCGAACTCGGGAGTTGCTTGCGTGATAGGTCAACGCACCAAGAAACTTCTCCACGTAAACGTAGGAAACAAATATTGCAGCATGTGCTTGTGGGATGGAACATCACCACTAAAAGAAAGAAAGAAATAAAGAAAGAAGTTGTGTGTGTCATGTATAGGGACACGAACGATACTTCGATACTATCGTACTTCAGTTGTCCTTGGCTCGTGGCAGTTAAACCGTTAAACGTGAAAACTTAAATCCTAAATTTAAAACTCATTTAAAATGACTCCATCTCCGGGCCCGGCCAAAAGCAAGGTCTGGAAATGCTTTATCAAACTGGATAATACTTCGGCTAGATGTTAACAGTGTTTTAAAATTCTTAAAACTAGTGGCAATACCACCAATTTAGCCAAGCACATCCAGAAAGTACACGCTGGAAAAATTGCCGAAATTGGTCAAAAGGTAATTCTTTAACAATTTTTTTTATATAAGTACTCATAATTTATGTTATGCTTATGCTTATGTTATACACTTATACTAACTATTTAAGATTTATAATGATCCGTTCATACGGCATTGCGCTTAACAACAATAAGGCGACACACTGCTATTATTGTGTCATTTAATGTTCGGTTGTTTATTTATCTAATTATGTATGTATTTTATTCATTATACGTAGGTTCCTGAGGGATCTCTGACCTCAATTTTAAGCAGCAGACCCTGCGGTGACATTTCATCCATGTGTTCCAGTGATCCATCCGCTCCGACTGTTCAGAGTTCCTCTTCAACTTTAACCGGAACTGTAGTATCAGCGTTCCAGGAATCTGCATCTCATTCAGGTGTGAAAAATGGTTTATGTAACTTATTCTATTAGAACTTTATGATTTTAGCAGCGATTGGTGACGACATTGAGGCTAATCAGGCTCCATCGACGAGTATTCCATCCGTTCCGACTGTTCCGAGTTCCTCTTCTACTTTAACCGGAACTTAGTATCAGCGTTCCAGAAATCTGCATCTCATTCAGGTGGGAAAAATGCCGGATTGAAAGCGACGGGTAAAATAAAAAAGCCTTTATTAACAAAGCGTCACATGGCTTTGCGTCTTCGTTTTGCCCAAAAGTATAAGGATTACACAGATGAAATGTGGGATAAAGTAATCTGGTCTGACGAGACAAAAATTAACAGATTGAGCTCGGACGGCAAAGTTTGGGTGCGGAAGCGAAGGAATGAAACGTTAAGCCGGCCTTACACGATCGGGTTTTCCGTCCGTTTTGGCCCGACGGGCCAAACCGTCGGGTCAAACTGACGGAAAACCCGATCGTCTAAGGGCGAAACCCGTCGGGTAGAACGGCGGATAAAAAATCTGTCTTGAACAGAAAATAAACCCGTCGGGTTGGAACGATGACAGGCCGAACGGACCGTCTAAGTACACATTCTTCCAATCCGTCGGTTTTTTTTTTTGTTTTTCTTCACTCAAATTCACTTAAAAGGCATTTAAAGGCCACAGTTTGGATAGAAAGTTGCGTGTTTTTAAAAAGTAAAGGTCAAGTGATGAGACAAGAAATACCTAATTTTTTTATTTATGACACGTAGGATATTTAAGTAACATTACAGTAATTAAACATAATATGTAAACACTAATTTATATTTCATTTAACATATCCATTTAATTCAAATGACGTCGTCTTGCCAAGGTACTGAACCCTCGTTATTAAAATAGTTCATAAATAAATTTCGAGCTGCTTTAGCATGTTCCCCGCTGTGTCGTTGGTGGCCACGTTGTAATGACAATAATGGGTTTTCGTTTTTTCCGGTCTCACTTAAATCATCAATGAATGGAGAAGCATACGCTTCACGACGTTTTGCCATCAGAAAATTATGCAGAGCGCAGCAAGCCATCACAACTTTTTCTGTATTTTTTACTTGAAGACCAATCGGGGCACGGAACACCCTGAATCTTCCTGATAAAATTCCAAATGCATTTTCCACGATTCTTCTCGCTCTTGAAAGCCGATAATTGAAAACTTTTCTTTCTTTGTTTAACACTTTTTGTGAAAATGGTTTTAAAAAGTCGGTCCTGAGGGCAAAGGCTTCATCTCCTATGAAAACGTAGGGAAGAGGGTTTTCGCTGTTTAGTGGCTAGCCATTCCTGGTAAATGCAAGGAACCGCTCTTCAGCTTTTGATAAAATAAGGTGTTTTCTATTACTCCTTCATCGGACACTCTTCCATTTGTGCCAAAGTCATACATAATGAACTGGTAGCAAGCATTCACAATAGCCATTAATACCATACTATGGCTTCCTTTGTAGTTATAATAAAATGAGCCGCTGCCTGGAGGAGGCACGATTTGAACGTGCTTTCCATCCACCGATCCGAGGCAGTTTGGAAAATTCCACTTCTTCTCAAAATCAGTCGCTATTTCCTTCCATTCTGCCCCTGACGTGGGAAACTAAAAAATAATAAAATAAAAACAAACTTAATAGGAAAAATATTATTTAGCTTGAACAAAGTTATACTTAAAATATTTAGGATTCCTAGAAATATTGTGGTTACCTAAACTAAAATCATCCTCAAAATATGTATGTATGTATATGTATTAAAAAGCAACATTTTTTTTTTTAAATTTTAGAGTGAGACTGAGATTGGGCCCACCACATCGCATTCGCTTCCACCTTCTACTGATTCCCTGACACCTGAAGCACTAGAAACCACGTCAGCACGTCGAGTAGCAAGCGTTCGAAAACGATCAAAAAAAGATAAGTCTGAAGAGATTTTGGAAAAAGTTTGCGACAAACTCGACTCTGAAGACAAGTTTGATTGTTTTGGTAAAAACGTTGCGTTTAAAATGAGAGAACTGCCCCCCGAAGCATCATTAGTGGCAGAAAAATTTATAAACGAAGTACTATATGAGGCAGCCATTGGAAACTTATCCAAACTTACGAAAATGAACATTTACGTGCCACATGCCAATCATAATATTCAGAATTACCCCTATCCATCGAACCTCCCAGGACTCTCTCAAAATCAGTCTCAAATTCAGCTCCTCAATCCAGGTTCCTATTATGAGAATTTTGGACTAAACTTAGGAAATCATACACTTTGAATAGAATGAATGAACTGAATACATTTTTTGTGATTTATACTTTTTTTTAAAGAATAGATTTTGTAAGATGTTTTAAGAAATTTTTGAATACATTTTCAGTGAGAATTAAACCTTTTTTATGAATAAATTTTTTACGTTGCTTTAATAATTATATTATGTTATCTTACCTTTAAAACCTTCTTCAAAACCGAATAAATTGCACTGCAGGTTTCCGGGATCACTTGTCCGAGGGTTGGGGCGGCTATGATGGTAGAAAATTTTAAGTCCTCATAGTTTCGACCTGTAGCGAGATAACGGAGAGTGGCTACCAGCCGCTCATGTGGGGAAATGGAAGCTCTCATCGCAGTATCCTTCTTTTTAATTAAGGGGGCCACTAAATTATATAATTCCAAATAGGTTTCCTCGTCCATCCTCAAATCTTCCAGACCCCGGAGGGTCAAATCGAATACTGATCATTGAGTAAATTATTGATTTTGAGAACGTTGTTTATTACGAATTGAAATTGGCCTATGGAGTTTGCAGGTGTGCTGATATTACTAATGACTAATGAGTAATGAGTAATTTTGATTCTCTGATTCGATTCTCAGGAAACCGAACGTTTCGGGGAGATATTTCGAGGGATTCTCGTGTATCCCTTTTTATGTATATTCGTAGTATCTCCCTCTTCACTTTCAGAACATAGAATGCCCTTTTTCTTGAAATTTTTACCAGTTATTTCATTTGTTTCTATCCAACGCAACGGGCGCGGATGTGAAAATGAGCAACAGCAAATCCTTCTTAATCGATTTCATCGAACTTTATAAAAACCAACCGTGCCTGTGGAAAGTGAAGTCCCCAGAATATTCCGACAGAAACAAAAAAAATTGCGCGTACCAAGTGCTACAAGAAAAGCTAAGCTAAGTGGAAGAAAACGCGTCCATTCAACATGTAAAAAAAAAAAATCGACAACCTTCGAGGGTGCTTCAGAAAGGAGTTAAAAAAAATAAAGTGTTCCAAAACATCGGGAGCTGGATCGGAAGAAGTGTACCAGCCGCGCCTCTGGTACTTCGAGCACCTGACTTTTTTGACAGACCAAGAGATGCCCAGAGAAAGTAATTCTAACCTCGAGAGTTCCCACTCGTTCGACGAATCGGTAAGTGAATTTTACACTAATTTTTAAGAATAATACATTTTTTAAGTTTGGATAGAAAGTTGCGTGTTTTTAAAAAGTAAAGGTCAAGTGATGAGACAAGAAATACCTAATTTTTTTATTTATGACACGTAGGATATTTAAGTAACATTACAGTAATTAAACATAATATGTAAACACTAATTTATATTTCATTTAACATATCCATTTAATTCAAATGACGTCGTCTTGCCAAGGTACTGAACCCTCGTTATTAAAATAGTTCATAAATAAATTTCGAGCTGCTTTAGCATGTTCCCCGCTGTGTCGTTGGTGGCCACGTTGTAATGACAATAATGGGTTTTCGTTTTTTCCGGTCTCACTTAAATCATCAATGAATGGAGAAGCATACGCTTCACGACGTTTTGCCATCAGAAAATTATGCAGAGCGCAGCAAGCCATCACAACTTTTTCTGTATTTTTTACTTGAAGACCAATCGGGGCACGGAACACCCTGAATCTTCCTGATAAAATTCCAAATGCATTTTCCACGATTCTTCTCGCTCTTGAAAGCCGATAATTGAAAACTTTTCTTTCTTTGTTTAACACTTTTTGTGAAAATGGTTTTAAAAAGTCGGTCCTGAGGGCAAAGGCTTCATCTCCTATGAAAACGTAGGGAAGAGGGTTTTCGCTGTTTAGTGGCTAGCCATTCCTGGTAAATGCAAGGAACCGCTCTTCAGCTTTTGATAAAATAAGGTGTTTTCTATTACTCCTTCATCGGACACTCTTCCATTCGTGCCAAAGTCATACATAATGAACTGGTAGCAAGCATTCACAATAGCCATTAATACCATACTATGGCTTCCTTTGTAGTTATAATAAAATGAGCCGCTGCCTGGAGGAGGCACGATTTGAACGTGCTTTCCATCCACCGATCCGAGGCAGTTTGGAAAATTCCACTTCTTCTCAAAATCAGTCGCTATTTCCTTCCATTCTGCCCCTGACGTGGGAAACTAAAAAATAATAAAATAAAAACAAACTTAATAGGAAAAATATTATTTAGCTTGAACAAAGTTATACTTAAAATATTTAGGATTCCTAGAAATATTGTGGTTACCTAAACTAAAATCATCCTCAAAATATGTATGTATGTATATGTATTAAAAAGCAACATTTTTTTTTTAAATTTTAGAGTGAGACTGAGATTGGGCCCACCACATCGCATTCGCTTCCACCTTCTACTGATTCCCTGACACCTGAAGCACTAGAAACCACGTCAGCACGTCGAGTAGCAAGCGTTCGAAAACGATCAAAAAAAGATAAGTCTGAAGAGATTTTGGAAAAAGTTTGCGACAAACTCGACTCTGAAGACAAGTTTGATTGTTTTGGTAAAAACGTTGCGTTTAAAATGAGAGAACTGCCCCCCGAAGCATCATTAGTGGCAGAAAAATTTATAAACGAAGTACTATATGAGGCAGCCATTGGAAACTTATCCAAACTTACGAAAATGAACATTTACGTGCCACATGCCAATCATAATATTCAGAATTACCCCTATCCATCGAACCTCCCAGGACTCTCTCAAAATCAGTCTCAAATTCAGCTCCTCAATCCAGGTTCCTATTATGAGAATTTTGGACTAAACTTAGGAAATGATACACTTTGAATAGAATGAATGAACTGAATACATTTTTTGTGATTTATACTTTTTTTTAAAGAATAGATTTTGTAAGATGTTTTAAGAAATTTTTGAATACATTTTCAGTGAGAATTAAACCTTTTTTATGAATAAATTTTTTACGTTGCTTTAATAATTATATTATGTTATCTTACCTTTAAAACCTTCTTCAAAACCGAATAAATTGCACTGCAGGTTTCCGGGATCACTTGTCCGAGGGTTGGGGCGGCTATGATGGTAGAAAATTTTAAGTCCTCATAGTTTCGACCTGTAGCGAGATAACGGAGAGTGGCTACCAGCCGCTCATGTGGGGAAATGGAAGCTCTCATCGCAGTATCCTTCTTTTTAATTAAGGGGGCCACTAAATTATATAATTCCAAATAGGTTTCCTCGTCCATCCTCAAATCTTCCAGACCCCGGAGGGTCAAATCGAATACTGATCATTGAGTAAATTATTGATTTTGAGAACGTTGTTTATTACGAATTGAAATTGGCCTATGGAGTTTGCAGGTGTGCTGATATTACTAATGACTAATGAGTAATGAGTAATTTTGATTCTCTGATTCGATTCTCAGGAAACCGAACGTTTCGGGGAGATATTTCGAGGGATTCTCGTGTATCCCTTTTTATGTATATTCGTAGTATCTCCCTCTTCACTTTCAGAACATAGAATGCCCTTTTTCTTGAAATTTTTACCAGTTATTTCATTTGTTTCTATCCAACGCAACGGGCGCGGATGTGAAAATGAGCAACAGCAAATCCTTCTTAATCGATTTCATCGAACTTTATAAAAACCAACCGTGCCTGTGGAAAGTGAAGTCCCCAGAATATTCCGACAGAAACAAAAAAAATTGCGCGTACCAAGTGCTACAAGAAAAGCTAAGCTAAGTGGAAGAAAACGCGTCCATTCAACATGTAAAAAAAAAAATCGACAACCTTCGAGGGTGCTTCAGAAAGGAGTTAAAAAAAATAAAGTGTTCCAAAACATCGGGAGCTGGATCGGAAGAAGTGTACCAGCCGCGCCTCTGGTACTTCGAGCACCTGACTTTTTTGACAGACCAAGAGATGCCCAGAGAAAGTAATTCTAACCTCGAGAGTTCCCACTCGTTCGACGAATCGGTAAGTGAATTTTACACTAATTTTTAAGAATAATACATTTTTTAAGTTTGGATAGAAAGTTGCGTGTTTTTAAAAAGTAAAGGTCAAGTGATGAGACAAGAAATACCTAATTTTTTTATTTATGACACGTAGGATATTTAAGTAACATTACAGTAATTAAACATAATATGTAAACACTAATTTATATTTCATTTAACATATCCATTTAATTCAAATGACGTCGTCTTGCCAAGGTACTGAACCCTCGTTATTAAAATAGTTCATAAATAAATTTCGAGCTGCTTTAGCATGTTCCCCGCTGTGTCGTTGGTGGCCACGTTGTAATGACAATAATGGGTTTTCGTTTTTTCCGGTCTCACTTAAATCATCAATGAATGGAGAAGCATACGCTTCACGACGTTTTGCCATCAGAAAATTATGCAGAGCGCAGCAAGCCATCACAACTTTTTCTGTATTTTTTACTTGAAGACCAATCGGGGCACGGAACACCCTGAATCTTCCTGATAAAATTCCAAATGCATTTTCCACGATTCTTCTCGCTCTTGAAAGCCGATAATTGAAAACTTTTCTTTCTTTGTTTAACACTTTTTGTGAAAATGGTTTTAAAAAGTCGGTCCTGAGGGCAAAGGCTTCATCTCCTATGAAAACGTAGGGAAGAGGGTTTTCGCTGTTTAGTGGCTAGCCATTCCTGGTAAATGCAAGGAACCGCTCTTCAGCTTTTGATAAAATAAGGTGTTTTCTATTACTCCTTCATCGGACACTCTTCCATTTGTGCCAAAGTCATACATAATGAACTGGTAGCAAGCATTCACAATAGCCATTAATACCATACTATGGCTTCCTTTGTAGTTATAATAAAATGAGCCGCTGCCTGGAGGAGGCACGATTTGAACGTGCTTTCCATCCACCGATCCGAGGCAGTTTGGAAAATTCCACTTCTTCTCAAAATCAGTCGCTATTTCCTTCCATTCTGCCCCTGACGTGGGAAACTAAAAAATAATAAAATAAAAACAAACTTAATAGGAAAAATATTATTTAGCTTGAACAAAGTTATACTTAAAATATTTAGGATTCCTAGAAATATTGTGGTTACCTAAACTAAAATCATCCTCAAAATATGTATGTATGTATATGTATTAAAAAGCAACATTTTTTTTTTAAATTTTAGAGTGAGACTGAGATTGGGCCCACCACATCGCATTCGCTTCCACCTTCTACTGATTCCCTGACACCTGAAGCACTAGAAACCACGTCAGCACGTCGAGTAGCAAGCGTTCGAAAACGATCAAAAAAAGATAAGTCTGAAGAGATTTTGGAAAAAGTTTGCGACAAACTCGACTCTGAAGACAAGTTTGATTGTTTTGGTAAAAACGTTGCGTTTAAAATGAGAGAACTGCCCCCCGAAGCATCATTAGTGGTAGAAAAATTTATAAACGAAGTACTATATGAGGCAGCCATTGGAAACTTATCCAAACTTACGAAAATGAACATTTACGTGCCACATGCCAATCATAATATTCAGAATTACCCCTATCCATCGAACCTCCCAGGACTCTCTCAAAATCAGTCTCAAATTCAGCTCCTCAATCCAGGTTCCTATTATGAGAATTTTGGACTAAACTTAGGAAATGATACACTTTGAATAGAATGAATGAACTGAATACATTTTTTGTGATTTATACTTTTTTTTAAAGAATAGATTTTGTAAGATGTTTTAAGAAATTTTTGAATACATTTTCAGTGAGAATTAAACCTTTTTTATGAATAAATTTTTTACGTTGCTTTAATAATTATATTATGTTATCTTACCTTTAATAAGTTTACATCGTTTTGGACAATAATTCACTAATTTAAATACTCGGGTCCGCCCAGACCCGAGGTGAGTAAACTTGTAACTTTGTCCAGGTGAGTAACGAAGTGTTAAAATAATTAGTTAACTCACCAGGATTGTCGCATTCTTGTTCATCGACTATTGACTCCTGAACATTGATTATTGGAACTTCTACAAAAGTAGTCGACCGGATCTCCTTTTCTGCGACTGAAAAGTTAAATAATTACAATAAAGTGTAGAAAGAAAAGGTCAAAACTTACTTGTACAACGAAGTTCTGCTGGCTTGGATGTTTGCAGCATTTTGGGATTGTATACCGACCAATCAGGGACTATAGAGGTTTCTTCATTTTGATGGCTCAAAATTTCTTCAATATGGAGTCCACTTTCTTAAAAGAAATTATGATTATGTGGGGAAAATAAATAACCGAAATAAAATAAAAATACACGGTTGCATAAGTACCAAAAGCACCTCCATTCAATCTCACCTTCTCCATTAATCGGTTCCATCCCCGAAAACGAGAAGGCGATGGTTTCTTCCAGCTCTCGCACTTCTTCGGACATTGGTGAAGGGCTTTTTGGTTTCGGGCCTCCACCGGTAACCCTCCAAGCATTTCTTTCTAGAGCCTTCTTACGTCTTATAGCCTTTTTACGTCTAATACTTTGCTTAATTTTTTCATACTTGAACTTGATAATTTTCGCTGATCTGGACTAGATGTAAACAAAATAAAAATGAACACAAATGGCTTCCTTCAGTTTCATACCGAGCCAGTTGCGGAGCAAAGCTTCTCAGCGATTTCGTGCCATGCCTGCTCTTTCATCTGTTGGTCACGCTGTCCGTTTTTAACTTCCTTAAAGAAGTTATTGCGATACCCTCGACGTCGGGTTTTTGGGGAAGGGTCTTCCAGACCCCGGAGGGTCAAATCGAATATTGATCTTTACCGATCTCAACTTTGTCTGTGGTGCCGGCCGGCCGGCCGGCCGTCCGGCCGTCCGTAGCATTTTTTTCCGGAACACTTTACGGCCACAGTTTTCATCCGATTTTCACCAAATTTTTACACGAATTTCTTTAGCCGGTGAAGAAGAATGTAACGAGGGGGATTTTTGAATTTCGAAAAAATGGCGGAGATATGTCTGTTTGAAATTTTAAAAAATTCGCTGCGGCCGAACCGTTAATCCGATTGTCACCAAATTTTCACCAATTACTCCTTATATTTTTTAGGAATTTTTGGTGCAAAAAAATTGCCACTTTTTAACTACTATTTTTATTAGTAGGGAGAAATTTCGTACTTCTACCCTTTACGAGAGGCACATCCCTAGGCCAAAGAGCCCATTATTTCTACCTTGACACTTAGAAAATTTTTCGAAAAAAAGAACTTAAAAAATTTTTCAAAAAAAAAAAAAAGAAAAACCCGGAAAATTTTTCGAAAAAAAAAATTTTTTTTTTTACAAAAAAACTTAGAAAATTTTTCGAAAAAAAGAACTTAGAAAATTTTTCGAAAAAAAAAAGAAAAGAAAACCCGATAAATTTTTCGAAAAAAAAGGAAAAGGAAAATTTTTCGAAAAAAAAAAAGGAAAACTTGGAAAATTTTTCGAAAAAAAGAACTTTGAAAATTTTTCGAAAAAAAAAAAAAAAAGGAAAACCCGGAAAATTTTTCGAAAAAAAAAGGAAAACCCGGAAAATTTTTCGAAAAAAAAAAAAAAAAAAAAAAAAAAAACCCGGAAAATTTTTCGAAAAAAAAAACTTGGAAAATTTCTCAAAAAAAGAACTTAGAAAATTTTTCGAAAAAAAAAAAAAACCCGGAAAATTTTTATACTTTCCCTCCCTACTACATCCCCTTCCTTTATACTTCCTACTCCGTTATACTTCCCACTCCGTTATACTTCCCCCTCCGTTATACTTCCCCCTCCGTTATACTTCCCACTCCGTTATACTTCCCCCTCCGTTATACTTCCCCCTCCGTTATACTTCCCACTCCGTTATACTTCCCCCTCCGTTATACTTCCCACTCCGTTATACTTCCCCCTCCGTTATACTTCCCCCTCCGTTATACTTCCCCCTCCGTTATACTTCCCCTCCCATATACTTCCCCCTCCGTTATAATTCCCCCTCCTATATTGTTACTTCTCTTTAAGGAAGTTCCCGTCGGGGCCAGCTCCAGACTAGTACTTTTTATTTTCTATTATCGTTTTATTTTCATTCAAGAGTTTGAGAAGAATCGAAATTTCTTCCTAAAAGAAATTCGGCGCTCTTGCTCTTTTCTTAAGACCCATACCTAAAATATGAAAAATTAGGTAGAAGGAAAAAACAAAATTATTACGGTTTATGAAAATCTTCTCTGAGAATACAATGTTTAACTTACCGTCACGTCGGCGTAAATTTTGGACAAAAACTTTTCCAAAATAAAAAAAAGAAAACATTTAACTTTGATCAAAAATAAACTTTTTTTCTTTTTAACTTTTTAAAAAGCAAGACACAAACAAAATATCATCAACGGATGCGCGGGTAACAGTGTTGAAGGAAACAATATAGCTTCCGGCACAGAACAACGAAAACACTTGTTGTTCAGTGCTTCCGGGCTTACTGTAGTATAACCACCAAATAGTCTACGAATATTCCAAAATAATCGATTATTTCCCTGAATCAGACCGATAGTTGTCGGACTGATAAATATTGGAACAAAAACGCACGAGCCGGCCATAAGGGCCAATTTTTGTTTCCCGAGAGATATCGGCCCGATTACTGTCAGCCTGACAAAATCGAAGCGGCCGATAGCAGGCTCTTGCGTTTTTGTTCTATTTTCCGAGGTGGTTTATCCTCGGCTGTAACGTGTATTTGCGCCGACTTGTAAAAAAAAAAGATTACTTCCGCCATTTCTTGATCAGCATCGTTATTCGAATTCGTAAAAAAATCGAGGAAAGAAATATTAAAATATTTAAAAAAATAATAATTATTTTTTTTTTTTTTATAAAAAGAAGTAGATATGACCAATGAGCAAGAGGCTTACTCTTACTATTGGTCAATCTACTCTTTTTTGTTAATTGTATTAAGCCAGGGCTTTTTACAAAGGGGGAGGGGATCAGACCCAGGCGGGGGCTTTCGCCATAATGCCATGGCGCCCTTTTGGGCCAACTACCAGAGTAGTGGCCTAACTAAATTATCCACAGATTTTGTAGAGGGATATTTTTAATTGGAATTTTACTTCCAACCAAAAATCCCTATACCCAACCTGGGATCGAACCCCGGTCTTCCGTGGTGAGAGTCAAAGACTGAACCCACCAGCCACGGAGCCGGTTATATAAGTGAGGTCCGGAGCTTCCATGTGTACCAAGCATATTGAAATCAACAACAACAGCAAAACAACAAAAATTCCATAATTATTATTATCATTAATAAAATTATTTTTAAAAAATAATTATTATTAAGAATAAAAATATTTTAAAAAATAATTATTATTAAGGGGCTCTATCCAACTGCGCCGCAAAAAGGCCAACTGCGCCGGGACTCCAAGGGCACCCCTAATCCGCTGTCATTACCGATACCAACTGCGCCGAAATTATTTATTTTGGGGAAAACGAAACATAAGCGCCTTTCACCCGGCCTTAATGATTAAAAATGGAAAAAAAAAATGACTTTACCTTAGGAATCTAGGAACGAGGTAGCTCGTTGGATACCACTAGGGGGTTAATTTTTTTCCTCTCGCGAGGATGCGCTCGTTAGATACCTCTAAAGTGTTAATTTTCTTCCTCTCGCGAGGTTGCGCTCGTTAGATACCTCTATTGTTTATTAATTTTGTTCGGCGCAGTTGGTCATAGGCTTAGAGCCCAAGAGATTATCTGATAGGACTCCCGGCGCAGTTGGCAATAATTTTTCAATCCAGGTAGTCACTTCGGCGCAGTCGGTAGTCAGCCATTATTAAGAATAAAAATATTTTAAAAAATAATTATTATTATTAATTTTTATTAGTAGTCCAAAGAAACACTACCAAAGCATACAAAAAAAGAACGTAAAGAATTCGTAAAAAAATCACGGAAAGACATATTCAAATATTTTAAAAAATAATAATTATTATTAATTTTTATTAATGGTCCAAAGAAACACTACCAAAACATACAAAAAAGAACATGAAGAATTCGTAAAAAAAAATCACGCAGACATATTTAGTACTCAAAGCTTATTGACTGCACTATTGAATGTCGATGTATAGATTTTCGATGTATCGATCATCTTGTAATCCGTTACATGGATAGCTACGGTGACCAAATTTTTTTTCCTAAAAAGGACATTTTCCAACCGCCCTATTCTGATTTGTAAGTGCCTGTACCTTTGCCGCTATACCAGGCATACCGTTCTTTTGCTCTTTTTCATTCGTTTTGTCATTTTCAACAGAATAGGGCGGTCACCCACCCTTCACACGAGTACTTCGCCACGGGGCCTAAGCTCCGTGTCCAGGATGGACCACGTGGAGGTGACTCGCTTGGGTCGTGAAGGGCGGGAGGGTCGTTCGTTTGTCCGAGTCCGTAGCCATGGTCATTATCTGCTTTATATCCGGGATGATGTTTGTTTCCATTCGCGTTTCCGTTAGGCATGTTCCGATGCCGAAGCCTTTTTGCATGTAATTTAAATTGCCTAGTGATGTCCGTTCGAGGTTCTGAGTCCTTAGCCATGGTCTTTTCTATTATTCGTATCCGTGATGATTTTTGTTTCCATTTTCCTGTAAGCCGTGTTCCGATATCGAAGCCAATTTTGCAGGTAATTTAAATCGCCAAGTGATGTCCGTTCGACGTTCCGAGTCCTTTGCCATGGTCTTTTCTTAATTCATTTCCGTGAGGATTTTTGTTTCCATTTTCCTGTAAGCCGTGTTCCGATGTCGAAGTCTATACTTCAGGAAATTTAGATCGCCTAGTGATGTCCGTGTCGTTTATCCTTGTTTGTGTCCATGTTTAATTTTGCTGTCGGATTCCCCTTTCCGCAGCGGCGCGGACTGGCCATTTTTCGCTTTCATGATGTTGGCTGTGAATCTCTGGGTTGCTTCCCAGGCTTCTCTGTGTCCCTGTCCCACGTCGCATCGTCCGCGTTCGTCTCAGTGACGGTGGTACACGCGAGGCGTGCGGCGGCATACCGTTGGCAGCGGAAGATTACATGTTCAGCCGTTTCAATTTCCCCTCAGAAACTGCAGCAAGGGTCGCTTACAAGACCAAACTTGTGCAGTCTGTCCGCGAAGTCGCCATGGCCGGACAGTATTTGGCATTCAGATTCATAATGGTCTGCCTGAATATACTTCATATTCAGGCGCGCTCTTATGCTGGGAAAAATCTTCCACGTGTGACGTCCCTTGGTGGAGGAATCCCATCGCCGCTGACACTCGTTTAGAAGCCATTCATTTGCCTGTTCGATCTCTTCTACGTCGGGGATGCCAGATGGCCGGTTTCGCTCCATGAGCCACGTTGCAGTTCTGCACTTGATGTGGAGGGGTACACCCGCGATGACGAGCAGCGCGTCAGTCGAGGAGGTCCTATACGCGCGGGTCACCATTAAAAGAGCTTTCCTCTGCGCCGATTCAAGTTTGCCCCAGTCCGGTTTCTTCAGGAGGGGTGATCATGCTGGAGAGGCGTACGTGATGATAGACTCAAACAATGCTTTATACATTATCATCCTACTCTTCGCCGTCGTGCCCCATGTGACTTCGGAGAGCGATTTAGCTCTGGCAAAAGACGCTACAGACTTCTCCGCGGCTCCAAAGGTGAGTTTAGCTCCGATTTTTACCCCTTAAGCCGGGTCCACCCTGGCAGCCGAGGCGAGGCAATCCGAGGCGAGGCATTCGCTTCGGTGTGGACGAGTTTCCGAGGCGAGGAAGCCAGGTCCGCGGCGTTCCGAGGCGTGCCTCAGCCGAGCCGATCGGAGTCGGTACATCAAAGGAATTCGGTGCTCGGGTTCGTTTCAATGTGGACGGGGTTTGAACGTGCTCGCCTCGGCTGACGCACCGTACCCCTTTATTTATTTATTATCTGTTATCACCCCTGTTATCACACTTCGAGAAGCCCCACAAAATCTGTCCTCGACATTCTCGTAAAATTTGCGAAATGTGCACCGTCTTCGCTCCACAGAGATTGTAGAAACAGCTCGCCACGAGTTTTAATTCTGTCCCGGTACATTGTTTTTTGCCATAGCCTTTTTCTATTTTTTTTTCTCCAACAATTTCATAATCAAAAATGCGGCGCCCGCCACGGCCACTTTCGAGTCCGACATCTTGACTACTGAAACTGCCTCGGGGGTTTTTCTGGATCGATGCCTCAGTTCGCGCCGCTGGAGCGTTCGCGTCCATTTTTATATTTCCGCACGAGGCAGCCTGAGGCGAGGCGAGGCCGTTCTGCCTCGCCTCGGCTGCCTCGCGCAGTGTGGACCCGGCTTAAGTAGGTTGGTTCAGGGTCGTACGTGATGTTTCGGCCGTCTAGCCTGATGACGGGCGGACTCCGCATATTGAGGTTACCCTTTGGGATTGTCTTTACCGTCTTTTCCGGAGCGACTTCGAGTTTTATTTTATTTTTTATTTTTATTTATCCACAGTTCTACAGACAAATGTCCAAAAAAGAACAGTCGTATAAGTACAAAAATAAAATGTGGTATATACAAGTCGAAAGATATTACAATAAATAAGATAAATAAATAAGTATGTACAAATAAATAATAAAAATTTTGGAAGTATAGACGGGCATAGATACATAGATTTTAGAACTAAAAAACATCACCGCTCCCCAACCATTCCCTCGAGGCAGATTGAAACTGATGTAGGGACATGTTGAAGAGGTCTGTGGACGAAGTGAGGAATCGTTACTGACTTAAAAGCTCTCGGCTTGTTAGCTGTTCCTACGACGAGTAAACGGAGTTTGTGGTTCCCAGTAGCATTCGCGCAGGGCATAAAAGTGATTCTCTCCTTTTGAAGTTTTCTTCCTGGGGCACTTCTTTCTTCAGCTGACGCTAATGTTTGTTTAGGCAACATCCGCCAAAATAGTCCAGACTCATCGGCATTGTAGATTTGCTCTGGAACGAATTGATTTTCCTGCACCATCGCATCAAATGCTTTTTCAAATGGTTCAATTGATTCAGTATTGCAGGAAAGTTTTTCGCCAGAGATTTGTAGACGTCTGATACCATGGCGTTTCTTGAAATTTTGTAACCAACCATGGCTGGCGTTAAAACCCATACCACTCTTTATTTGTTGGTGGAACAGTCGAGCTTTTTCGCAAACCATCTCACCGGATAAGGGAACATGTAATCTCTGTAAACTGCTTCTTCTACCTGCGGATTCTCAGGCTGTTTAAGAGTTTTACGATCGCCCAGTCCACGTTCGGTTTTGGAAACAAAGGCTTTGATTTTAACTTTATTAGAGTAAATGTCGCCGACAGTTGATTTTCCGATCCCGTATCGCGATGCGATAACCGAATAACTTACGCCTTTTTCAATTAACGCGATTATTTCTATCTTTTCTTTAAATGACACGCATTTGTGTTTTCGGGGGGGCATAATTCTCAACTTTTCAACTCTTCTTGCAATATTGCACAACAAGTGGAAAGAAAACAGACCATTTGCCGTGAAAAGTAAAGGGAGGAATGGGGAAAGGGTGGGGGTCAGCCGACAGCCGAGGCACGTCCGGACGACGCAGTAGTCCGGACGGCCGCGTGTCCGGATTACCAAGGTCCTACGTTTATTTTATTTTAAAATACATTCATGGAATTTTCATGGGATTAGCATTAAAAAGGGTTTATATGAGAAAAAAAAAGAGTTTAATGTGGTCCCCTCCCCTTAGTTTTTTTTAATCAAAGAATTTTTTGGTTTAGTTTAACGTGCGTTTGGGTATACAAGGTTTTTTTAAATTTCAGAATTTTCCATTCCAAATTCAGTAATCACAAATGTACACTTCATACAAGCAGTATAATAGTAGTTGAGCATAATAAAATGAGTAAAAAGTGATTAGTTTTAGGCAAATTCGTTTGGGGGTACCGACCTTACTTACCCTGAGGCACCAATGCTGGATACACCATAATTACCACCCCTCCTTTTTTTATTATTTTTTTTATTTTTTTATAAATAAACGCTTAAATTTTTAAAAGATAATATACATTATTTTTTGTACTCCTACAAAATAAAATCTGAGCCAAGCAAGCCAGGTATGGAAAGATTCACCGAGAGGCAAAGAAAGGAGTCAGCGAACTAAGTAAATAACGAAGAGGCTTTTAATGAAAATTTGCAGAAGATCGGTGTAACTTCCGGAACGCAGTTTCAAAACTTCATACAGAAAACGTTTTGACCAAAATTTAAGCTAAAAATTGGCACTTGCAATGTTACATCATTGCAATGCTAACTTTATATCAACGGTTAGCTGACAATACCTTTAATCTGCAAAAGCGAAACTTATTATTATAAGTATCGGATAAAATATCGGAAGGAAGGCCATATCGAATCAACCCTAATTATAACTGACATAGAGGGGACACTCGAGCGGATTTTTCAGGAAAATTAGTTAATTAAAATTAAATTAAATTTATTAAAAATCGATTTTATAAAGAAAATTTATCGCCTTCCTCGGGAATAACTTCATGATCGGTCGACTTCGGAGCGTTCGGCGTCGAGTTCGGAGCGTTCGGCGTCGAGTTCATCCTCCTTTGACTCGACGTATCTTCTTCCTGCAACAATTTTTTGGATTAAAAAAAAATTAGAAAATTAAATTAAAAATTGTCACAACTCAACAAGTTAAGTTGAATGACTTTAGTTTCTTCTTAATTATTGACAGTTGCGGCCACAGTTCAAGAAAACAAAAGCGTTCAACATTTTAAAATTATCGGCACCGACGTTTCTGACTAGCTAAATAAAAATATATTGTACTTACAATCCTCCGAAGGACAGTGGAGATAGCCTCCTCCACCACACTTTCCTTCGCGTTTTCCAACAGTGCAATAAATTTATTGTAATTTGTCGTTCCCTAAAAAAATATTTATAAGTGATTTCAAAAAGTGCTATACATACTTTTTCAAGAACTCTGATGACTTCTATTATGTTTATTGTTTTATGTCTCCTCAGCAGGTGCTTGAGGTAATTTTTGCTGCTGCTTGAGTCTCTATAAACAGAAGTATTTATGAATGAATTTAATAGGCTTACAATTTGGGCAATTATTAGGTGTGGAAAATGAAACTCGGCTAAAATCTACAAAATTCAAATTTACTAAATTAAACTGTGGCTGAGTTTCATTTTGTACACCTAATACAATGTAACATCACTGCAAGGCTAACTTCATATCAACGGCTTGCTGACATACCTTTAATCTGCACAAGAGAAAATTTGACCGCAGAAAAAATGTAATTACGTGGAGCTGGCCAGGATAGGAAATTAAAGATGAGGAAATTGATTGTAGGAGGGAGAGGGTGAAAAAAATTTTTTTTTTTTACAAATTTTTTTAAGAATCAAGGTAAAAGAAAAGGGAAAAAATAAAGTAATATTGTGATCATGATTTGTCTTTTATACATATGAGGGTTGTGGGATCCCCCTAAAAGACCAACAAAATTAAATTTTTAACCGGCTCCGTGGCTGGTGGGTTCAGTCTTGAACTTCCACCACGGAAGACCGGGGTTCGATCCCAGATTGGGTATAGGGATTTTTGGTTGGAAGTTAAATTCCAATTAAATATCCTTCTACAAAATCTGTGGATAATTTAGTTAGGCCACTCCTCTGGTAGTTGGTCCCGAAAAATGGGCGCCACGGCATTATGGCGAAAGCCCCCGCCTGGGTCCAACCCCCCTCCCCCCTTGTGACGGTCTGAAGGCCAACAAGTATCAAAAAAGGAGTAATTAAATTTTTATGGTCGATCGAAAAATACTTAAAACTATTGTAATCAGTTTAGATCCATAATCAATTAGACTCCACTCTAAAGCTACAAGGGTCTGAAAGACCTTTTCCCAAAACCCCGACATGGAGGGTAAAATTATTCAAAACTTTTCTTGGATATTGTTTAACGGAGAAAAGCAGATTATATTGGATTATAATATATGAGGGGCTACTGTCGGTCAACAATTAACGCGAAATTAGACGTTTTTCTCGGTACATCGTGATGATAAGAATTACCAGATAAAAATTTAATTTTTCTAGAAAATTGCCAAATAGGAGGTATTGCCAACTCACCGACGATAGTTACACAACCAAAATGGCAAACGTGATGTTTGAACCAAATAAACTTGCAAAAATTCAAAAAATACTTATCTTACCTCGTGCGTGACCTCTTCATCGTTGTTGGGTTGGTTCGAGAATGATTGGAGGGTTGGAGAGTGGAGACCTAGGTTAGACATCAGACATGTGCCGAGCTGCCGACGGTGGCTCTCTCCTTCATGGAGAGTAGTTAAATATTCAGAAACTACTTTAGAAGGGAAACTACTTACTGCAAGGCTAACTTTCATCTGCATGACTTTGATCTTTTGGGCCTTTTTAAACCTTTCTGAGCATAAACGACCCTTACAATCCAATGGACCCGCCCTATAACCTCAAAAATTAAAAATATCTTCCGCACTGGTTTGAATATTCCCGCTCGAAGTGGGAGCGATAGCTTGATTAACTTCATTTAATGAATAACTTTAATCAATTTCTAATCGTTTCCATTTCTCTAGTTAAAAGTATAAAATGAATCCTTGTGAAATTTGGAGACGAGAAGTTAATAATTCCGGCGTACGAAAAAAAATTGAATTTCGAGACGAAATATTCAGTTTCTCCCATCGATGTATATGTCGCAGCACTTTTGTAGAATTAGCCTTTTTGCAAAAAGGCTAGCCTCTTTGCAAAACGCCGGCGTTTTGTGGAATGAAACGTTGATTGACAAAACGCCTGGTCGATTTCCGCCCTTTTGTAAAAAAGGAAAATCAAGTTGACGATACTACACTCTTGGGATCCAACGAATGTTAACTGACCAGGGGAGTCTCCCTCAGATCGACCATTAATTAAAAAGAAACCTTGACTTTCCATGAGAATAACTAAGACTTTTCCCTCCTCTTATTAAATAATATTGCCAATATTTTATAGCGTCTTTAATCGCCTTGCATTCTAAGAGGATGACATCAAAACGTTTTTCTTTTTCTGAAAGCTTTCGAGAATAATAGGCCACTGGATGCAGAATTCCGTCGTCTATATATGGTAATACCGTAGATTAATATTGTATACTGCTTAGAACACCCACAGTAATTATCAACCTCCGTCCGTAAAATATTAATCCTCCATCTTCTAAGCTTTGCTTTCGATTTAATTGCCCACTCAAAATTTATCTTTTGCGATGCCGAAACAGAAACAAAAATCCAAGAGCCCGAAAGGACGTTCTTCTGCCGCTAATGCGGGTTCTCATTCCGGCGAAACGAGCGAAACGGTCTCCGCGAAGTCTCAGAAGTGCAGCCCCGATGATGGCGCAGTTCAACCATCGTCTCCGAAGCAAGTAAAAAAGTCGATCAAAAATGCCAAAAGCGGTTGTCAAGATAAAACTGAAGATATCTGCCCAGACCACGATTCGGACAAAAAGTTGACTGAAGAAGCCGTAAATGTTGATCAAGACCCCGGCTTGGAAGTGAATAAGTGAAAAATAATTTGTAATGTGATTGATGCTGATGAAAATTCAAATATGTTTAAAAATGATAAAAGATTTTTAACGCTCGACTATTTCAATATCGACATCGAAAAATTTAGAAGATCTGATTTTAACAATAAATGATATTAATTTTAATGAAGACGTACGTGATCGTTTACCATATTTGCGAATCTATAAAGATGAACCAGGACAACACAAGCTTTATAATTTGTTACTTAACACCTGGAGGTGGAATGAGAGTCTCATAATACTGAAAATGCTAGTTTCCAAGGCCGTTATGCGATATTCATTGATCCGAGGATCAGTAGCAGTTTTAACTTTTATGTTTATTCAACTTATGACTCATTTTTGGTCCCCCCCCCCTCATAAATATTAATTGTTTACTTTTTTTCCCCTCAGGGTGCAAAACGACCCTGGACGACCTGGACCAACGCTATCTCAAAGTCTTACACCTAAGCCGTATGAATTTCCAACGTCTCACTTGAGGGCTGAAGGTTACTTGAGTCCCAAAAGTTAATCTGAGATTAGGACATGTGTCAGAGGAGTCCCGAGGTAATAAAAAGTATGAGTTGAGTCCGGGATTTCCCAAGGCGTTTATGCCTGCATAATATTATTTTTATGTATAAAATCTATTTTATTAGTATAAATATATTCGACGTCGTCGACGTTCTCCTAGAAGTCCAGTCAGAAACTTATAATAAATTCAGGAGTCAGGGAAAAAAAGTCAAAGGCAAAAAGAAGAAATAATATCCGAATGCATGAAAAAATATTCTGGTGGAGAAATTCAATACGTGAAATTGCTGGCGAATTTAACCTCATGCTGCAAGAAGGAACCGCTCGCCATTCCGAAAGTCCATGGGCTTCGGCTTTGCACATCGTGCCCGCCAGGGGATGGTAAGAAAATGCGTTCTAAAGGTGGCCCACCCCGATCCCAGCCTCCGGGGGCGGCAAGGAATCAAAAAACGTTCTAGCGGATAGATATGTCTGTCTGAAGTATTAAGAAATGCGCTGCGGCCATACAGTGCATTGCCGTGCCTAGTTCTAAGTACAAAATGAATCCTTGTGAAATTTCTAGACCAAAAAGAAGCCGTACGGAAAAGAAAAGAAATGGCTGGCGTACTTTTTTTGCTGTTGTACCTGAGGAATACTCCATATTTATCGCCTTAAAGTTTCGCAAGGATTTATTTTATACGTTAAACTATAGAAATATATCCCAAGGGATATTAATCACTCCGATTGGTAGCTCTGTAGCGAGTGTCGTCAAGTGCCCCTTTGTTTCGTGTGGGTTAGTCTTTGATATAATTAATTAATGGGTCTAAAAATCGAAAAAAAACATTAATAGTTCGAATATTAGACTCAAAAAAGATTTTAAGCTATTAGAGTCCTTTTTTATTTTTAATTACCAAATTTCTGGATCTCTTTTCCCCCACCATTGGGGTCTGGACACTCGACTAAGTGCATCATGGGAAGTCTCCACCAATCTCACAAGAGAACCCAGCAACCCTTTTCCGATTTTGTGATTTTGTGATATCTACATTCTTTTCTTCAAAGATTTTAATCATCCAGACAGACAACGATTATTAGTAAGGATATATTTTTTATTATACCTTTTTTCTATTAAGTAATGATTTTTTATAATCTAAAAATGCCATATTATTTTTCGCTAGTATTATTAAGCTTAATGGGATAATCTAGCAATCAGGTTATTTTATAGTTTAAAATACCTAATTAGAATAAGTACTTTATAATTATTATCATGTAATACAGTAATAGAATTTTAGGTTATTTTATTTTTCACTTCAACTCTTCTAAAAACTCGTCTTCTAAGGTACCTACATGAACTCATTGATTTTAAATTTAAGGAAACCATGAGTTCTTCGGAGGAGGAGTTTGTCGAAGCAGAAGACAGTCTTCAAAATTCTTAGGTTAAAAAATCAACCCTATTCAAGGTGCCGTCTTCCAACTGTTTTATTTTGTTTGTTAAAAATTGCTGTTTTAATTTAACTCTGGGGTCTTGGCTATAAACGTTATTTTTTCCCTTCTCATTCATTTTTATGTAAGTTTTAATTTGAACAGTATTTAGGCAGTCTAAAAATTTAAAAATATCTGGATGACTGGTATAAAAGAAGGAGTTAAAATGACTGTGAAAAGATTCACAGCCATTGGTCGTCCTGCTCAGCCCAAACAGATGGGGGAAATGTGGCCCAGTCGGAAATATAGGTGTCAACCAGGTAATCTGCAAACATTTGGCATCTTTTATCGTTTGGCATTATGGGCATTATTACATCCTCAACGAAGCTATCCCCGACAGATTCAGGGGGGAGAAACGGTAATCCAAAAATAAAATTCAACCACTTTCCTATAATTTATTTTCAGTGAAAGCCCTAGCCCCTGAATCTTTCGGATCCAGGCTGGCCCAAGATGGAATCGACAACCAATTTTTTCCACACTGGGCCACACTCTGTCAACACTGTTGTGGATAGCGAGCTCTAAGTCCATTACATATTTTTTCGGATTCCATTTATTTACTAGGCTATTTTTAATGAAATTAAATTATTTTGTATAAGTTATTTGTGTCTTATCGGGCAATAAACAAAAATGAGAGGTAAATAGGAGTTGTTTTTAATGATATAGAATGTAAATAACTGCAGGAAATGGTTTGCACACTTATCGAAGGTTCCATCAAAATAAAATGTCTCCGATCGACTAAATTCATTTAGATTGGTTTCACACGTAAAAATAATTATTTTGTTTTCCTTTTCAACGTTATATATAAAATTTTCGCCGGCAGTAGTTTTAAAATTCAAGTTCTTTAGAATTTCACTCGTTTCTCCGGCTGACATTGGCAATTTTGGAATCATTTTCCTTCGGAAGTTGTACAAATTATTTCGGACACGATTAAAGTCTTGCGTAGAAAAATCATTCAACACATTCGGGTTCTCTTTAATAACATCGCATATTATTTTATGCGGACGCGTCGAAATATCGTCCTTCGCTTTCCTTTTGACCTGACTAGTGACGATGTGAGTTGAGGATGATTGAACTTGGTGGTTGTGGTGTTCCTCACTTCTACTTATTATGAATTGCATTCCTTAATTTTAAAAATAACATAAATATCAATAGATTAAAAATAATAACTAATTGATTAACTAACCACTGGTCCATATTTTTGCTTTGCAACCACGTTTATGACTCGAGCATCGCCAAAATTTGTCTCCATATTTAAGTTCTTTTTCAAAGTGAAACTTTGCCCCGCTCACGAGGAGAACTTCTCGGCCTCGCTCACTTAAAATAATTTTACCCTCTTCGGCCATTTCACGGTCAATACTGATAAGAGGTTGGTGGGCAATTTCATGGTCCATATTTTGTTTTCGTCGAAACCCTTGCAGGTAAAGGATTATCGGTGGGCAGTTTCACTGCGCCCGTAAGAATAAACTTGTGTTTAATTTTTTTTTATTGCACGAAACTCGTTTACACATTTTCTTTTTTGAATTTCTTTCAAATTTCAATCAACATCAGCCTATGATGTGAGTTAAATCATTGCAGTCATACTCCCAATCCCTAAAGTAAAGTTCTTCGCTCTTACCTACACTCTTTTCAGGTCCAAGTGTGAGATAATTGGGTATATACATATGAGGCGCTTTCTCGCGGGACATACCCAGGTATGTCCGAGTTATGTCCGAGGTATGTGAACCTGATCAATGAAACCTCCCGATGAGGCCACCACTGTTTCCCCCTTATATTCGAATTCACTTCGTTTGACGTTTTCGTGGTCCCCCTTCAGAATTCTGTACAATGCGTTTTCCATTCAATAAGTTATCGATCGAATCGATTCTGGTCATGTTTCTGCACGTACATTTCTTACCTCTTACACGGGAGCGTGTTCTCGTTTTTCGTTTGGATCCATTTATTGCGCTCTCATCTTTTTTTCATTAATCCTTCGTTAAATTTGTCGTAATTTTGTTATTTCAATTTCCCTTGTTATTTCAATTTCAATTGTAATTTCGTTATTTTAATATGGAGAGATTCCATTTCGCAGTTGAAGGAACGCCATATGAAGTTTTTGTTTCACAGGAGGAATTAGAAATCTTAACTTCGACTGGTGCGTACTTAATAATAATATTATAAACAATAATAAAAGTGATTGGTGGTTTGAAGGTGGATATAAAGTTTTGTGCTTGTATTTGAATCAGTATGTACCATTGATAAATTATGTTTTATAATTTTTGCAGACGAAAACGCTATTTTTGCGCTTCTAACAAGTGTAATTACAAATAACAGGGCAATAGTACGTGACATTGGTAAGTGATAAGTACATATTATATTTAGCAATAATCTGAATGACTATTTTCGCTTTGAACCTGCAGATGATCGAGATGATCCAGATGATCCGGATAATCCAGATGATGCAACCCATCAAAGCCAACCCACCCCAGGTAAATTAATTTTAATTACTTTTCGTGCGAGGGATGCTAGTCTATCTGTAATTGGCTAATTGACATTTTGCTTGAATATTGAAAAATAAATTGATATACATTTTATTAATAGTCTTTCTTCTTTTTTTCTGTTTAGTATGGACTTCAAAAGGGAGAGAAACCGAAAGAGACTATGAAGCAACGGAAAAATTAATAAAATTAGTCAGAAAATATGATGGCAAATTCAATGATTATTTTGTTTCATTTGTTATCTTCTCTTTAATCCCTTAATTTCCATTAGTAAACAAACTCTTTTCGTGGGAAAATCCCACCTAACGGGCATAGATTGGTGAGGGGCGAGGGGAGGCAAGTAAAAACCCGCTTTCTCCTCTCCTACATGACTCAACTCTCTAAGAAATATATATATATATTTGAACCATTTATTTTAAATGAAAATTTTTTGTGGGGCATACATTTGAGGAAGGGCATACAAGAACCTGTACATTGAGGTCAATAAGGAGACAATCAGAATTCTTACCGGAGCTGACCCTATGGTCCTATTCATAAGCCTTTTAGAGGTTTTTCCAGCTCTGGAAGATCTATTCTGGACGAACCTTAACGACTCAATTTTAAGTGACGAAATGCATTAGAGAGAGAAGTTCAAATTTTACTAGCTCTGTCAAATATCATCCGATTTTAATTTTGAAAGTGATTTATTTATGTTACAACATTTTGAATAGCTGTAGGCAGCAAAATTATAATTTTTCCGGCCGGAAAACGGAAAATTTTCTCGGAAATTTTTTTAATTAAAAATTCAAAAATGTCTCTAAGCACCCGGTATCACCAAAAATTACAGAATCCATATCTGTTTTCAAAATTCAAATCGGTTGAAAACTCGCGTCCGAAACCGAAAAATCGGCAAACTTCAAAGGAAAATGGACGCCGTCCACCGTCTATGATTCCTTCCTCACTCCTCTACATTTCAACATCTTGACTCTCGGAAATTTTTTTACATTTCGTTTTTTGAATTTTTTTTCATTTCTGTTTTTTGAAACTATCAAGGATGTTTCTCGCAATCCCAAATTTAATACCGTCGTCAATTTGTGCATACATTTAGGTTTTTTATTTTTTTTTTTTTTGTAAAAGTTGATAAGTACTTATCGAAAATTTATTAGAGAAACAAAAAATTATGAGCTGTTTATGAATACCAGAACTCCCTATGACAAAAATATGGAACAGGGCGGGTAGCAACAATGGGGTGGGGTGTACCGCGCTTGGAGTTTGGACCCCTGAGCGCGGTATTTCTTATCGTTTATCAATATCGAAACTTTTTTTGTCTATTCACTATTCTGTGACACGTTTTTTAACTGTGATTTTTTTTGAACTGTGTGTTTTTTTTTAATTGTGACACGTTTTTATTATACGTCGGTCTCAAAATGAAAATAGCAGAAAAGGAAAAATCATTTATGTTTGAATGCTAAAAGAAAAAATCGCATATCAAATATTTGGAAAAAGAAAAGGTAAGTAATAATTTTTGGTATCTACATTGTTAATAATTTTGGTTGTTTGATGCTAGAATAGATTTGATTTTTCTCCTTGATTATTTTGGATGGGTAAAAATCATAATTCACAAATATATTATTGCCTAACCTAAACCAATGAGTTAATAACCTAAAAATGGAACGTTTTTCTTTTCTTTCTTTCTTTCTTTCTTTTAACTTCCTCAAAGATGAAAGATATTGTGATCTTCGCGAAGTTGGAATTTGGATAGGGGTCTTCCAGACCCCGTAGGGTCATTTCACTACTGATGTTCATCGAACTTGAGATTGTGTGAGGCCGTACGTACGGATTATTGTCGGAGCTTTGTGTATTGAGAGCTTCTATTGAAATTCGCTCAAATGGCGAAGATCTGCCTGTCTGAAGTTTTGAAATTGTATTCAATTCAGTGTGGCGAACCGCTCTTTATTTCTACCTTGATACTTATCAAATTAAGAAAAAAACAAATAAATAGGTACCTAAATAAAATTTTAAAAAATCTCCTAAAAACTGAGAAATTTATGAAAGAAGAAAGAGTAAAAAAAAATTAACTCCCAATGATAGCTTTATATTAATTTTATTATAGATAATGGCTTTTATTGCTTTCAAGCGCCTTAGATACATTATTATATTATTATACTGCTTTATTCTTTGAAGATCGACATCAAACGAAACGAGTCCCAATTTTGAAGCAAATGTTGTGGAAGAGCAACAAACGAGGCCTTCTTTTCATGACTGTCGAGATATGGCGTAATACAATTCTTTAGATTTATTTATTTATTTTATTTTTTTTCTTCTTTATTCTTTGAAGATCAACTTCAAACGAAACGAGTCCAAATTTTGAAGCAAATGTTGTGGAAGAGCAACAAACGAGGCCTTCTTTTCATGACTGTCGAGATATGGCGTAATACATTATTCTTTAGATTTATTTATGTATTTTATTTTTTTTCTTCTTTATTCTTTGAAGATCACTTCAAGCGAAACGAGTCCCAATTTTGAAGCAAATGTTGTGGAGAGCAACAACGAGGCCTTCTTTTCCTGACTGTCGAGATATGGCGTAATAATTTCTTTATATTTATTTAATTTTTTATAATTTGCTTTCTTCTTCGTAGATCGACTTCAAAAAAAATGGGTCCATCTTTTGATCGCAATGAAAATGTTAATGAGTTAGAAATGAGTTCTTTTCTTCATGATGATCAGATGTTACGTAAGGAATTCATAATTTTACGCGGAATGAATTTTTTTTTTTATAGGTTCAAGCCTAACACGAGGCGAAAATTATTTTTAAGCACAAAAAGACGAAAAATTATTTGCGGTATTGGATTAACAAAATATAGAGCAGAAGCGAAGTGAGACCACCTACATTATTATTATTTCATTTTTTATTTTTCCCTATCAAATATCAATGTAATGTTTTTCGAGTTTTACTGCTTAATTACAGTTTTACTGTAATTCAGTCCATGCTAAAGAAGATCAACTATTCTTTTTAGGAGACGTAAATTTTCTGAACCTACTCCATCGACGTCAGATGCTTTTGACAATGAAATTGATACATTTACTAATGTAAGCAGCTTTACAAA